>NW_021025242.1:142656-164742 GCF_004153795.1 Camellia sinensis
GACACAAAACAGTCGAGTCGAGAGATCTTGAGCAAGGCGCGTGAGCCGAGACCTCCGGGAACTCCAAACGAACACAAACATGGATAATCACCGAGTGTTCAAACGGTGACGTCCAAGTCTTGAGGACGGTCAAAAATGGGGTGTCTACAGTTAGCTGTGTCTTGGAAATCTTCCAAGCAAACGTGTATATCGAGATCAACGATGGAATCTAAGTTTATTGCTTTGGATAAAGCAACAAAAGAAACTGAATGGCTACGCCAATTTGTTAAAGATATTCCACGTTGGCTGAAACCTATGGTCGCTATTTATATTTATTATGATATCCAATTGGCGATTGGACGAGCACAGAGTAATATATATAATGGAAAGTGTAGACATATTCGTTGTAGACATAATTCCATACGACAACTACTCTCTAATGGAGTTGTCTTTCTAGACTTTGTAAAGTCTAAATGCAACATTGCGGATCTACTAACCAAAAGGTTAACTTGAGAGTTAGTAGAAACGTCGTCTAGCGGAATAGGGTTAAGGCCTTTAGCAGGTGTCACTAGAACGGTAAACCCAACCTAGTTGACTAGAGATCCCAAGATCTAGGTTTAAAGGGACAACGTAATTGCATGTAATGGGTAAGTCACTAAGAGGTAAATCATCTTGCCCATTCCTTTATACAGTGATACTCTATGGGAGTTAAAGGTTAAGCTAATGCTTTTAATGACCTAAGTCATATGAATAGTCAACCTTGGTATAGCGAGATACCTTATGTAGGTCACCTCTATGAGTGCGAAGTGGGGCCACTTTTTTAAGAATTGACAAGGCCAAATTGTTTTAAAATACTCATTGAACTAGACTAGTGTTCCAGGGCCAAACCAGACACACCAGTGAGAATAAGAACAATGGTTGGAGTAATTATTGTGTGAGGTCTATTATCTCGGTTTACACAAATAACATAACAGTTCAAGACATCACGTTCATTGGTCATGTGAGACCCTTGACTTTTGTAAACTTTATTAGGTCCTTAAATTTTGAGTTATTATAATAAAGCCCTTAATTCGTTGATTGTTCGCAAATTAAACCCTAGAACCGAAAATGCATCACGGACGAACCCATACAAACCCTAATTGACCCTGGAAGCTTAGAAATCACTTCTAACACTCTAATATTAATTATTTAACTCTCAAATTTTAGATTAATCGCTCTAAACCTTAACTTCCGGTTTTCACAGTTTTCGTTCGGTTATTTACCTTTAAATTCGAAGCAAGATAAAACAAACTGAATTATTTTTCCTAACATTAATTTATTAACTCTACACTTGAAATAGATACTTTAATTGAGCCCAAGCCCTCACATTTTTATTAAATCACAAATTGACCCAAAACAAGTACCCTTATATATTTATATACACTTGTACCCTAAAATCTTTTTTTAAAACATTTTCTTTTACAAATTTCAACAATTGTACACAAAAAAATATAAAACAAGTCCATCAATTCACCATCACATGGCTAGCCATCACCATTGTAGGTGTAATGAATGTACTATGAGACAATTTTCCATGATTTAAGGAAGAAAAATCTTTGACTTGGTACAAACTTTTATATATATGTATCTATGCAACTAGGTTGGTTTGATTAGAAGGAAAACCCTGACTAGATCATTTTTAGGAACCTAATTAAGACCTTTAATCCTCTTCTATTCCATTGAATTCAAACTAAATCCAAACTATCCAATCCAATTCCAACCAAGGGGCTTTTAGGACCTTTTGCACCAAATTCATTATATAAACAACCCCTCCCTTAGAATTTTACATACAAGAACAACAGTTATACACACTATATTCAGTTGAGAGAGAAGAAAGGAAGGAGGGTGAGCTTAGTAGAAGAGAGAAGAGGAAGAAAAAGTTTGCTAGCAATTCCAACAACCCTCAAGTAAGTCACAACACAACTCTCTTTTCCATTTTTCTTTTTCAAATACATGTTATTAGAAGTTTAAAATGGTATTTTCAGATGTGTTATAATGGTATTCTTGTGTCAAAAATGAAAGGAGTTGAACCTTGATTCTACCCTTCTTCTATTTTTCTTAATCGGTATACGACTACATTTTTCCCTATCAATCTCTCAAAATTTTCAAAGGCACACCTTCACCTTAATTTTTTGAGTTTAATAGATATTATTCAGCATGTTTTCATCACAAGATAAGTGGAAAATTTCCCCTAGCTGACCTCTTTTCTCACCAACTTTTTATTTTCAAGAACTGTGTCAGAAAAATCTGTTTTATATCCACCTTACGAAAATTGTAGAAAATGTATAAAAATATTATGGACATCCATTTTATGTCAAAATCTTTCTTAAGGAGTTATATTTCAAGGAAAATTGGTTTAATTGAAAATGAGTGAGCGGTTTGTGAGAAAATCTGATTTTCGTAACGGTCGACGAATATGGACAAAGCTGGAGTATTTCTGAAATAACTACAAATCTGGAAAAGCTGTTCCATTTCCAAAAAATGTTTTGAAAACTAGATAAAATTCCCTACGAACCATAGGAAGGCCGGGCTCTGAAAAAAATTTGACATAGCCCTTTGGTGCATAATCTTTAGGTATTACTGAATCTAAAAATTCTGTTTTCATTGGTGTTTTATGCTCTTGTGTTCATGAATATGCTTATTAATTTATGATCATGTCTCGATATAATATTTCACATGTCATAGGCTTATGTATTTTATTTTAATCCTTCGATGGTGCTCACACTTATGCAAATCTGGAAATTATATTCATGTGTGAATTTATTCCCTTAACTACTTGAATATGCCTAGAGCTACTTGTGCCTATCTTCATATGTGAATCTTATATGTTGTAACCTTATTTCCTTCTATTTGTACTATTTAGTTGTTCAAACTTGTGCAATAGATGTTGTTTCAAGAGTATGTCCTAACTCTGACTTAAATTATCTAACTCAAGCGGGAAACTTAATGGGTGGTAATGGGTTGTGAATTTTTGGACAAAATTACTAAGATATTGATTGGTTGACGGGTTGCGTTCGCTATTTGGAAGTTAAAATCTTGCGCAAGTGGTTTTCAGAACCCTTGAACGGAGCGGTTGTATTCGGACCCTAGGTATTTGGTGTAAGGAGGGATTTGGGCAAGACCCATTATTACCATCTCTTTTGAGGCCCTGCGGTTGGCACTACCCAGTATATAACCGTTGGTAGACATCCAAGGTTAGTTCTGCAACAAAGCAGCAAAAGAGGGGCATACCGAATAATCCGCATCCGATTCTTGTGGTTGGGAGAATGAAGTCTCTTTGGGGGATTTCTAGATTTCTACATCTAACCTTGTAATCCTTTATTATTGAATGATTATCATGCTTTATTACTTGCTTGTTATAATTGTGATGGTGTATTAGATTGGGAAAAAGGGATGGGGTGTGTGTGCGTTTATTGGGCATTCAAAGTTCATGGCGTTTCATACCAGGTATCGAAAAAACGTACGAAGCCAACGAAGAGTCAAAGACATTTGAAGACTTAAGTTTTCCATAGAGAAAGTTTGGAACCATTTCGCTCATTAGTCTAATTGTGCTTTTATTTATTCTTTTTGGATTGTAATAGTAATGGAACTCATTTTGTAAATTTAAAATTTGAGTATTATTTACTTTGTAATCCTATGTCTATCTCTGCATTGCTTATGAGACCTTGTGTTAATGCCTTTTAAGATCTGTCAAAAAGGTGGTGCGCTATCTAAAAAAGCTGGACTTAGAAGGGAGGCTAACTTGACTCCTCTGGCGATCTGGGATCTTACTCGGTTATTGGCCATAGGACTCATTAGTGCCGTTTCCTAGACTCTTAACCTTAGATAAACCCTGTATTTAATTGATAATATATTCTTTGAAGTTCGCGATTTTTGGGGCGTCATAGGTCAGCTAGTAAATTCGATAGGCTTTCATTGCGAAAGGTTCAAGGCTAACAACTATCTTTTTTGATGCAGGGTTAGTCTGTATGCTCTCTCTCTCTCTGGGTCTTTGTTGTTAAACGTTGTCCGTTTTTTTTTGTTCGGTCAATTTTTATTCATGTGGGGGATTGTTAGAAAAAAATAATTTATGGTGACTTTAATGTGAAATTAAAGTGGGTCCCAACCACCAATTGAGGTGGGACCAAATGGGTCTAGATTCTTTGTAGTAAGATCTTTACACCACAAAAAGAATGATAAAAACCATTAAGAATTGAATGAGAAATTGTCTCATAAAGTTGGTCTCATGAATGAGGTATTAGGAATGATGTGTAACCACCTATCCCACATTGATTGTAAAGGAACACATTGATGGGTATTTAAATCTCAAGTTTTTAATAAGAGTGTGAGCCCTTTGGGGCATCCAAATTTTGGATGCTTCAAGGATGGGTTTGTACCAAGACTATGGTCCAAGTTAGTTATGCAAAAAATACCATGAATCGTCGCTCGTCCGGAACGGATTGGGCTGGGCTGGGTTGTGGTCTGTCATCCATGGTTCTTGGGACTTAGACTTAGGTTTGGGCTTGGGCTTGAGGCTTGAAGTTTGCTGGACTGGATAAGGTTTGGGTTGGGCCAGGTTGGTGACCCACCAACCTAATCTTTTTGGGTTAGGTCAAATTGGTGGCTGTTGATACAAATATACACACAAAAGTGTGTAACCTTTACATTGAATGATGGGTTTTACTCCATCAGTTTTCTGCATTGGTTGGACAGTTTTGCAGAATTCATTTATGCATTTGTTGCTAGCCTTCATGTTTGGGAGGCTCCTCATCTCTCCTTTTTGTGTATAAATAGAGACCACCCTATTTGGAATTCACATAGAATTTTTTTGCTCTCAGGTTATGTAGTCAGTTTATATATATTATATTCTTCCTATGTGAGAAAGTGCTGCCATTGTCAGTTCACCGAAGCTATACAGAAGGTGCTTCTGACTTTGCTGGTTTCGACCGTAGCATCTTGGGAGATAGACGCTGGCATATATAGCGATTCTGGCTTTGACCCGACTCTTGTTGCATTCCGGACTCGGGCTTATGATTTTTGAATGTTGTTTATTGTCGTTTTTCCCCTTATTCCCCCTTAAATGTGGTTATTGGATTGTAGTTATGTGTTTGGAACAGGTTGGTTGCTTGATTTTTTCCAAACCTTGTTGCCCAGATTTTTACTCCTCAGCTCAAGCGGTCATTCTTGCGCTCGAGCGAGCTTTGCAAACTCTTAGTATTTTTGCAAACCTGCAAATACTGGAAGAGTGTATTCTATGCTCGAGCGACGTTTTCCATGCTTGAGCGGGTGGGTGCTCAAGCGTCCAATCTTGAGCTCGAGCGATGTCCTTTGTCCTCTAAAAGTGTGTATTTTGCGCTCGAGTGTCACTTCTTATGTTTGAGTGGAACTATATGTCTGGCGCTCGAGCATCACTTCTTGCACTCAAGCAGACTGTTGTAGACACCCCATTTTTTACCGTCCTTAAGACTTGGATGTCATTACTTGTGCATATGATGATTGTGATTGCATGTGTTCGTTTTGAGTGCTCGAAGTCCTCGGCAGAACACCCTATCTTTGAGCCTTTAAACCTTGTCTTTTCTATGCATTGTTTTGAACTAAAACTTGGTGTCTGGACCTTTTGGTGACCTGTCTGCCACCACCATAGGCTGTCGGCTATGGCTCACGGTTGTCGGCCATTGGTGTGGCCGGTCGGCCACCAGTGTCTTTTTCCAGATATTTGTTGACAGTTGTGCAAGCTGTTAGCACACTGAGCTGCATCTCCCTACAGGTGTATGGTAGGATGTTTCTAAGCTCAAGGCTTGTTTTTCTATATATATGGGGGTTCCTCCCCCATTGTGGAGAGTTGGAATTTTTGGAACAAAAAATCTCTCTCTGTAGATTTCTCTCTCTCTCTCTTGCAATTTTGTGCGTACTTGTCTAGTTTCTCTACACTTTTGCATACACATCCTAAACCAAATCCTCTCTCCTTTAAGCTGAGGTTCCTTAGGACTTGTTTTGAGCTCTTGAAGGTGGTTTTAGCTTAAGCTCAAGGCTTGTTTTTCTATATATATGGGGGTTCCTCCCCCATTGTGGAGAGTTGGAATTTTTGGAACAAAAAATCTCTCTCTGTAGATTTCTCTCTCTCTCTCTCTTGCAATTTTGTGCGTACTTGTCTAGTTTCTCTACACTTTTGCATACACATCCTAAACCAAATCCTCTCACCTTTGAGCTGAGGTTCCTTGGGACTGGTTTTGAGCTCTTAAAGGTGGTTTTAGCTTGGATTGTTAGCCAAATTGTGTCTTGGCTTCAAGAGGTATAACACTTGTCCTTTAAGCTTGTTTTGCACATTTGTTTTCCTATCTCTTTCTACTATCTTTTGGATTGTTTTTGGCCTGGTTTTGAACTGTAAAAAGCTCTATTTTTGTGGCCTAAAGGTGGTGATTTGAGGCCATTTTCAGTTAGGGGGTAGTTCACCGTTCTTACTTCTTAGTTTGTCAAGCTTTTGTACCTTTGTTCATCACTTTCATACCAAATTTTTTGGGCCTTTTAACCACTGAATTTCAGAGGTTTTTCAGTGGCAAAAAACTTATTTTGAAGTCCAAATTTGAAGGGGTTAGCCTCTCCTCCTTGTCCCATGTTTGTATGCTTAGTTAGCTTCACATGTTAGCATGTTTTTCTAGCTTAACTTAGCTCAAGTCCAGCATGTTTTAGTCTCTAAAATAACCTGTTTTAGCTCTGTTTTAGGCTGGTTAGTTCATTTGAGTCTTGTTTTGCATAGTTGTAGTGTAAATCCTTTCACTAGCTTGGTATTTTTAGGCTTTAACCATCATTGGTTTGAGTTGATTGCATGTTTTAGTGTTTTTTCTCACCTAATTTTAGCACTACAATTTTTGCAATCCCCCTCAATTCTTCACTCTTTTGTTTTGCTTTGAAAGTGGTTTCAAACCACTTGTTTGCCTAAGTGTGAAATGGAGGTGCTACACCCAATGGTTTAATCCCTTAGGGGGTTCATTACCAACAGTGTAATGCCTCTTTCATTCCCAAAGCAACTTGTGGTTTGAGCCCTCTTTTCATTAGAGAACACTCACTAATGGACTTAATGGATTAAGGAATAATTTGGTAATTAAAATGAGTAAACAAAATTGGCAAGTAAAAGTGGTAAGATAAGCATCTCTTTGTGTTGCATTGCATGTGCTCAAATCGGACGTTAATTTGAACACAAGGAAAATGGGATATTTCATACTCAAAAGTGATGAAATGTGCCACTTTCCTAGGTCTCCATTGCCCTTGATCATGCATGATAGGGTGATGGACATTTTGGTCTCATTTTGCATTTATTGAACTTGCACAATTGGTTTCACAAGCCATCATGCAATGAAATTGCTTGATTGATGGTTTATGAACCAAATTTTGTCCTTCCTTTGATTTTTCCTTGAAAAGGAGGGGCAAAGTGTGCAAATAACCCTTGAGAAATACACTGCTTTGCTCTGTTTGCTCTCTATTGTAGCAAGGGAGTCCATGTCAATAGTGGCCGATTGGCCACCACCAGTAGCTAACCAGCCACCAGTGGTAGCCGACTGGCCCCCTGTTGGCCACCAATGAAATTTGCATAGTGTGTTGGTAAGATGGAGCCGAGGTGTTCTGGAAGTGGGTACAATTTTTTAGTAATCAAATGTGCAAATAGAGGCTTACAGTAGCAAAACAACGACTTTTCGAGTGGAAACCGAGCACGTGCATGAGCCTCTTTTGCATTTCAAGCTTATTTAACGTTTAAATATCTAGCTTAAATACATGTTGTAATTAATTAGTTGTAGCTAATTAAGAGTTGTAAATAATTAGCTAGTTTAACTAGTTATTCGATTTCATTTTGTAATTAGTTAACTAGAATAGTTAATTAGTTCGAGTTTTGTAATAATTAGGTATCTTAATTAGCGTAGCTAGTTAGCGTTCATTCATTCGGACCCTCATTCGCGACGACGTAATGTTGTAATAAGTGTGCGTGCGTGTGTGTATGTCTTCCAACCCCACGTCTTTCTCTCTTTTATTTAATCGCTTTCGATGGTTAGATTAGGGACATGTTTTAATTAGCATACCTTATGCTTGCATTCATTCATTCGTATTGCATGCACTAAGGCTCGGCACATTATTCAAACTGCATTGTTATTTCAATACTTCTTTGAATACGTGTCTAATCGCATGGTATCAGATTGAATCATATGCCATATTAGAAGCCGAGCCTATTAATTGCATATTGCATGTGTTGCATTAGACACTCAACATAGTTAGGAATCATGCATATTTTTCTAACTCATGTTTTCCTAGCTTGGAGTACTAGGTGAGTTTTTACGCTTTAGCATACTTGCATGAGTGTGAATGCTGCCATGATTAGCATATTTGCCATGAGGCTATGTGCTTAAATGCTAAACTGCATGAATGCTTGTGGATGGAGGCTGCTTGTTTGAATTGGAACAGCTCAACAAATGTGTGTTTTAAGCCCACTTTGTTGAGTGTCAAATCATGTTTTAAGCCGACTATGTTTGGTGGCAAATCCGCAATCTTTAAGCCCACTTGAGGTGGCAAATTCAAACCATTTTTGCAAACAAACATGAGTTGAATTGTTCCAAATTGAGCAAACTAGTTTATACTTGATTGTGCGCATCACATAGTAATGCTAGTTTAATAACCGGAATAAGAACGCATAATGTTTATTAAAAAATCGTATCATGATTAGTAGAGGCTGATCTTTGATCGGGTGAGCGGGGGTGCTCAATTCATGACCTTCCCCTCTTGTACCTAAGTTCCCGAGCCGAGACAGTTTTGGTGATGACGGGCACATGGCCTTTGGTACGAGTCATGGGTTTCCTAAATTTCTCCAAAATAAAATATTTAGGTGGCAACTCTGTATTTGGCAAAGCAGTCCAATTTTGGCATTTTTGATCCTAAAATCAATTTTTCAAACAATTTGCCAGATTTGGATTCTTTGGAGTTTATCAGTTTCACATTGCACTTGTGAGATTAGATTTAGAACCGCGGGAGTCCGAACTGTGGGCTTGTTTCAAAATTTCTAAAAGGGGTCGCGAAAAAGGCGAGCCACAACTGCGTGTATATCAGTCTGTGAAGACGACTTTTTAGCTCACTTTTTCATTCCCCTCTTTCTCTCTAAAACTTTCCAAAACCCTAGATCTTGAGTTTCTCTCTCTAAAACTGATATTCTCTCTACTATTTCATCTAGATCCATTGGGATCTTCACCCTAGTACCTTTGAGAAAAGGGTAGAGCGCTTCAAGAGCTCCGTTTTGATCTGAGTAGAAGTTGGTTTCGACGTCTTTGAAGTTTCTCCTTTATTTCTTTGGTCTTCTAAGCTTGAGGTAGGGATTTTCTATACTTTGATATGGTTTTTAACTTAGTTATTCGTTGTTGTGTAACAATAGTGGGATATAGGAGTGTTATGGACAAACCTAGGGTTTGGGTTTAAAATCAAAAGAGTGATTTTTGAATGAGTATGATATAAATGGTTATGGGGTTTGAATGTGAGGTATCTTGTGGCAAAGTAGTTGACTTTGGCCTTTAGGTTGATATTTGGAAGAAATTGGAGGGGGGGGTTGCCCTAAAATGATTCAAATATTTATTTTGTATAAATAAATGAAATCAATTTTGTAAATATGAAATTGGACAAACATTGAACTAAATGGTGAAGTTGGATACGTATTACCTCACACCTTTGAAAATTTTGAATAAATTATCTATCTTGAGATTGAATATCTATTTAGAAATAACTGTATTGGATTATCGGTGGAGGATAACTATGATTATTGTAGAAATTGCATAAGGATTAGATAAATTAAAACTAACCTATTGTTGGTTGTCATTGAATATGACTATGTTTTAAATACATTATATATGTATGATGTTTGGGAGGAGAAAGGGGATGTACTCCATGTTTGGGAGGAGATAGGGGATGGACTCTATTGAAATTAAGTTGGCTGGAGTGTCCTGGGTAAAAGTCTCGAAACCGGACGTATAAATGGGTGCCAATCCAGCGGACGAAATTTTCGTAAATTGGCAGATTGAAGTGTTTGTGCGGTAATTGTGTTGATTGGAGAACCACTAAGTTATAGTCTCAGTTGGGTTGTTGAAAAATAATGAAATTGGCACATGAATTGAAATGAATTGAAGGAAAATGGATTAAGATATGAACTTGGTACTTTATGATTATATAAAATGTGAATGTTTTGTCACAAGCATTGTAATGTACATTGTACTTATATATTTGTTAAATCTCATATATTGTGTTAGATTATTCCTACTAGGCTTTGGCTCACCCTATTTGGAAAAAAAAATCATTTTCAGGTGTTAGTGATATGCCGCCACCAAGGCAATAGTTTGGAGGGACATTTAGGGAGCAAGAGCTTTTTTCTTTTGTTGTATTCTTTTGTATAGCCAAGGGTTTTAACTGTATTGAGCTAGGCTCACTTTTGTTGTAACCAAGCAATGACTTGGAAAGATGTAAGCCTATAGGGCATATGATTACCTGTTTAGTTTTCAGTTCTCTTATCATTGTAACATATGCTGTAGATTCAGGAAGCATAATTTGTGAATGCATATCGCATGTGTTATCTCTTGTATACGAACTTTGATGAATGAAGGCATATTATTTCTTTTATCCTTCCGCTTATGGGTTGTATTTATTGTATTATTTTTGGGGTGAATCTATTTTAAAGAAACTATGGTATTACGCAGATTTTAGTTTACTTCCTATTTTTTTTGTTTACTTTACTATTTTATTCCATGTTGTATGTGTTTTATATTTATGTTCTTCAAAATGTAATGTCCAACATAAATTAGTTCCATGATTTCTTGTTCTTATATGATTATTTGGGTATGGGATTTAGTTCTTAAGATATTGATCAGGTCTACGGGTTTTTGGAAGTCCTATTAAAAGAGCACTTGATCACTACTGTTTCTAATTGGAACTCTAGCAACACCGCGGGGCGGCCATTATCTAGGAAGGAAATTCATACGTGTTTACATGACTACGTGTTTATGTGGAGTGAATTACCATTGTTTATCACATTAGGACACGAGTGAGTTAGCTTTGGCACGTTTGTAAATGTGCTAATCTCTTTGTAACCTTCATTAGGATATCAGGACATGGTCGTGGTCGTGGTAGGCGTGGTAGGCGTGGTAGGCCTAGGAGACATGAAGTGCCTTTACCGGCCTATATTCCGGCACAGGAAAAAAAAGTTGTTCAGGCCAATCTGGCCGAACCAATGGGTTAACAGGCCATGGGCACCTTAGCCTGCGAAATGGCCAGAGCATTGCGGAAATCTATGGACATTCTCAGGGTTGAGAATAATTTCGAGGCCTAAGTAGCTGAAGCAGGGCCGTCTTTCTTGAAGAGAGAGTTTTTTCGGTTGAATCTGGATGAGTTTTTGGGTGATCCTAAAGAGCCACTGAAGGTAGATGAGTGGCTAGAGCAAATAGAGAAGACAATCGAGATGCTTGGCATCGAGGACGACGAGTTGAGGGTGACGTTGGCGTCTTTCCAACTGAAGGAGGACGCGGGTTAGTGGTGGAAGTATGCGCGTGGGAGCATTGGGGTGACTTTGGAGGCTTTTGTCAGTGCCTTCCAGGATAAGTTTCTACCTCCCACGGTTCTAGAAAAGTTAAGAGACCAGTTTTCCAAGTTGGTGCAGTTGAACACACCAGTGGCCGAATTTGAGGCCATCTTCACTAGCTTGTCTAGGTTTGCACCTGAGCTTGTGGTGACTGAAGAGCGCCATTACTTGGAGTTTGAAAAGCGGTTAAGGACTGGGCTCATGTTTCGAGTGGCCGAGTCCATGATTAGAGATTATAGGTGCCTTGCGGAGGCGGCGGCCCATCTAGAGACCATTATGTAAATGGAAGATGAGAGAATAAGGGGCTCTAGAAGGAGCCAGGATAATCAAGGGGATAGCAAGAGGCAGGGAGGTTCTAACCCCTAGTCGTCCTAGGGAGTTCAGCTTATATCCACCTTTCCAGTACTGAGTTCGGGTTCTGAGAGGGGTGTCCAGGGAGATTTTACTTGTTTCAAGTGTAGTTAGTTGGGCCACAAGTCTTTAGCTTGCCTGTAGAGAAGAGGAGGACAACGGTCTGTACCGTCTTTGGCTTGTTCTCAGGGCCAGAGTCAAGGGAGAGGGCAGCCACTCACTTGTTATCAGTGTGGGCAGATGGGGCACATGAGGAGGTTTTGCCCACAGTTGGGTGGCACACCCAATGCGTCTAGTTTGAGACAGACATAGAGCCACCAGCCAGCACAGGCCTCGAGGGCCAATCATGGGGCCTCATCAGCTCAGTCAGTGCATCAAGCCTATGCTCTGAGAGGTGAGTAGGTAGACCAAAGGCCTAGAGGGCGCGTGTATGCTGTTACCACGCCAGATCTTGTACCAGCACCCTCGGTAGTGAGAGGTACCTTCTTGTTTTGCAATTCTTGCTAATGTGTTGATTAATACCGGTGCATCCCATTCTTTTATCTCATTTGCATTTGCATCGATTTTGGGATTAGAGTTGGCACAGTTAGCATCTTCTATTTGTGTAGAGCCACATTTTGGTGGTGAGGTTATCTTGAAACAGGGATGCCGGGGTTGTGACATAGAGGTTGTCGGCTTCCTTTTGCATTTGTATTGCTTGATATGTCTAGTTTTGATGTTATTTTAAGTATGAACTGGTTATCGTCATATCGGGTTGTTATAGATTGCTACCATCAGAGGGTTACTGTATGTACTTTGAGTGGTGATTGCTCTTATTTCTTGGGGGACTGGGTGGATAGAGTCTTATCACTGGTATATGATCCACGTGGGCAGAGTGAACTTAGTTGCCTTCTTGCTAGCTTCTTGAGTAGTGAGTGTGATGAGGTCCGGGTGGAGTTGCTAAGGATAGTTTGCGAATACCTAGATGTCTTTCCCGAGGATCTTACTAGTTTGCCACCTCATTGAGAGATCGAGTTCTCTATTGATCTAGTGCCTGGTATGGCATCGATTTCTTTGGCACCGTATAGGTCTGCACTTGCTGAATTGAGTGACTTGAAGATTTAACTCCAGGAATTGCTAGATAAGGGTTTTATCCGCCCTAGTACTTCACATTGGGGGGCACCGACTCTCTTTGCTAAAAAGAAAAATGGGGCGTTGCGACTTTGTATAGATTACCGGAAGTTGTACTGAGTGACTATTAAGAACAAGTACCAATGCCTTGTATAGATGATTTGTTTGATCAGTTGAAGAGGTCTTGTTACTTTTCTAAGATAGATCTAAGATTGGGTTATCACCAGCTAAGGGTAAGGGAGGAGGATATCCCGAAGACGGCATTCCGTACGCGGTATGGCCATTATGAGTTTCTAGTGATGCCTTTTGGGCTAACCAATGCACCGGCTGTGTTTATGGATTTGATGGACTGGATTTTTCGTGAGTTCCTAGATCGTTTTGTGGTCGTTTTGGTAGACGACATCTTGATTTACTCACCCTCTGAGGAGGAGCTCGAGGAACACTACGAGTGGTACTTGAGTTGCTTAAAGCCCACAAGTTGTATGCTAAGTTTGGGAAGTGTGAATTCTGGTTGAGAGAGGTTAAGTTCTTAGGCCATATGGTATCCAGAGAAGGGGTGACTGTAGATTCATCCAAGATAGAGGCAGTGCAAGATTGGGAACAACCTAAGAATGCCTTTGAGATCCATAGTTTCTTGGGGTTAGCCTGGTATTACCCTCGGTTTGTGAAGGATTTCTCTAGGCTAGCCTCACCACTAACTAGACTGACGAGGAAGAGAATTAAGTTTGTGTGAAATGAGACTTATGAGAAGTCATTCCAAGAGCTTAAGGTTAGACTTACCACTATTCTAGTATTGATTATTTCGGAGAGGGGTTTAAGTTATTTGGTGTATTATGATGCCTCACGAGAAGGTCTTGGTTGTGTTTTGATGCAAGAAGGGAAGGTAGTAGCCTATGGCTCACTGCAATTGAAAACACATGAGAGAAACTACCCTACTCATGACCTAGAGTTGGCAATGGTGATCTTTGCGTTAAAAATTGGAAGCATTATTTGTATGGGGAGAAATTTGAGGTGTTTTCTGACTACAAAAGTTTGAAGTATCTGTTTACATAGAAAGACTTGAATTTGAGGCAGAGGAGGTGGATGTAGTTCATAGAGGACAATGATTTGGGGTTGCATTATTATCCGAGAAAGGCCAATGTTATAGCTGACGCCTTGAGTAAAAAGTCTATTAGCGGTGTGGCTAGTATTGTCGTCCGGGAGTGGGAGATGTTGGGTGCTCTTGGAGAGTTTGACTTGTATCTTGGCGAATCTGTTAAATCTGCGGCCTTGTTTACGATAGTTCTCCAACCTACACTTGTGAATCGAGTGTTAGAAGCGCATAAGAGGGACCTTGAGGTAGAATCACTCTGGGAGAAGATCTCTAGTAGGAAAGTAGAAAAGGGCTTGAATGTATATCCCGACTAGAGTGTGAGATACCGTGACCATTTGTTCGTACCGGAGTCTTGCTGAGAGGAAGTACTCCAAGAGTTTCACCATTCACGCTTTGCGGTGCATCCGGGAGGTACAAAGATGTATCACGACCTTTGTCACCAGTTTTTGTGGAGAGGTATGAAGAAGGATGTAACTGTGTTTGTATCGAAATGCCTTACTTGTCAGCAAGTAAAGGTCGAGCATCAGAGGCCAGTGGGTTGGTTGCAACCCTTGCCTATAGCTAAGTGGAAGTGGGAGCATGTCATGATGGATTTTGTTGTGAGTCTTCTGAGGACTCAACGGGGTAGCGATGCCATTTGGGTGGTAGTTGACCGGTTGACCAGTTGACCAAGTTGGCGCATTTCATATTTGTACGTGTGAGCAATTCGGTAAACTATCTTGCAAACCTTTACATTAGGGACATAGTGAGGTTGCACAGGGTCCCTGTAACAATTGTTTCAGATAGAGATCCGTGTTTCACAACTCGGTTGTGGCAAAGCTTGTAGAGTGCCTTAAGCACTAGATTGACCTTTAACATCGCGTATCATCCTCAGACAGACGGGATGCTTGAGGATATGCATTCAGATCCTTGAGGATATGCTTCGAGGTTGTGTCCTTGACTTCAAGGGGTCGTGGTAAAGGCACTTGCCCTTAGTGGAGTTTGCCCATAACAATAGCTTCCAATCGAGTATTGGCATGGTGCCATTTGAGGCCTTGTATAGCCGATTGTGTAGGTCTCTAGTGTGTTGGGCCGAGGTGGGTGATGCACCTTTGTTGGGGCTGGAGTTAGTTCGGGAAATGATGGAGAAAGTAGAACTTATTCGTAAGAGGTTGGTTACGGCTCAGAGTCATCAGAAAAGTAACACTGACCGTAGGAGGAGACCTTTGTCATTTGAGGTAGGAGATCATGTCTTTTTGAAGATATCACTTAGGCAGTTGATGATATTTGGGGAGAGTGGGAAGTTGTCCCCTCAATTTATTGGCCCTTTTGAGATCCTTGAGCGGATTGGGGAGGTAGCTTATCGTTTGGCGTTACTGCCACAGTTTTTCGGGGTTCATGATGTGTTCCATATTAGTATGCTCCGGAAGTATGAGCCGAATCCATCGCATGTGTTGGATTGGATCGACTTAGAGATAGATGATGATGCCTCGTATGGGGAGAGACCGCTGAGAGTCTTGGATACTAGGGACCAAGTTTTGCGAGGCAAGACGATTCCCTTGATTAAGGTATTATGGAAACACCACGGAGTTGAGGAAGTAACTTGGGAACATGAATTGGAAGTCCGAGAGAAATATCCAGACTTATTTGTTGGTGTTTGAATATATATAATGAGATTTTGATTATGCAAATGAAATGTAAAAGCATTGTATATGTTTTAAAACACGAGAACATTGTATATGTTATGGGGTATTTTGGAAACATGGATTCAATATAAGCATTGTATATGTTTTGAGAATATGGAATATCGTGCATGTTGTATCACTTTTGGAAGCATTGTATATGTTGTGTAAATTTTAAACATTGTAAATGTTTTGGGAAATTGTAAATTGCACTTTAAATATTGGAACTTGTGTATCGAGTTGATGGGAATGAATGGTCGGAGAGTGGGTCATGATGTTGAATTTGTTAGATTAGCATTGTTGTGAATGGTTTAATAATGACTTTGAACTTGATTTGAAATTCCAGGGACTGAATTCCTTAAGGGGGGGACGTTATAGTGATTTCGGTTTTGACCCAACTCTTGTTGCATTCCGGACTCGGGCTTATGATTTCTGAATATTGTTCATTGTTGTTTTTTCCCTTATTCCTCCTTAAATGTGGTTATTGGATTGTAGTTGTGTGTTTGGAACGGGTTGGTTGCTTGATTTTTTCCAAACCTTGTTGCCTAGATTTTTGCTCCTCCGCTTGCTCGAGCGGGCTTTGCAAACTCTCAGTATTTTTGCAGACCTGCAAATACTGGAAGAGTGTATTCTATGCTTGAGTGGTTTCCTACGCTCGAGCGGATGGGTGCTCGAGCGTCCAATCTTGAGCTCGAGCGATGTCCTTCGTCTGTAAAACGTCTGAAAGTGTGTATTTTGCGCTTGAGCGTCACTTCTTGCGCTCAAGCGAACTGCGTGTATATCAGTCCATGAACCCTAGACAACTTTTTAGCTCATTTCTTCATTCCTCTCTCTCTCTCTAAAACTTTCCAAAATCCTAGATCTTGAGTTTCTCTCTACTATTTCATCTAGATCCATTGAGATCTTCACCCTAGTGCCTTTGAGAAAAGGGTAGAGCACCTCAAGAACTCCGTTTTGATCCGAGTAGAAGTTGGTTTCGACGTCTTTGAAGTTTCTTCTTTATTGCTTTGGTCTTCTAAGCTTGAGGTAGGGATTTTTTACATTTTCATATGGTTTTTAACTTAGTTATTCGTTGTTGTGTAACAATGGTGGGATATGGGAGTGTTATGGACAAACCTAGGGTTTGGATTTAAAATCAAAAGAGGGGTTTTTGAGTGAGTATGATATAAAGGGTTATGGAGTTTGAATATGAGGTATCTTGTGGAAAAGTAGTTAACCTTGGCCTTTGGGTTGATATTTGGAAAAAGAGAGAGGGGAGTTTGCTCTAAAATGATTCAAATATCTATTTTATATAAATAAATGAAATTGGTGTTGTAAATATGAAATTGGACGAATATTGAACTAAATGGTGGAGTTGGATATGTATTACCTCACACCTTTGAAAATTTTGAATAAATTATCTGTCTTGAGATTGAATATCTATTTAGAAATAATTGTATTGGGCTATCGATGAAGGATAACTATGATTGTTGTAGAAATTACATGAGGATTAGGTGAATTAAAACTAATCTATTGTTGGTTGTCATTGAATATGACTATGTTTTAAACACATTGTATATGTATGATGTTTGGGAGGAGAAAAGAGATGTACTCCATGTTTGGGAGGAGATAGGGGATGGACTCCATTGAAATTAAGTTGGCTGGAGTGTCATGGGTGAAAGTCTCGAAACCGCGTGTATACATCGGTGCCGATCCCGTGGACGAAATTTTCAAAAAATGGCAGATTGAAGTGTTTGTGCGGTAATTGTGTTGAGTGGAGAACTACTGAGTTATAGGCTCAGTTGGATTGTTGAAAGATAATGAAATTGGCACATGAATTAAATTAATTAAAGGAGAATAGATTAAGATATGAACTTGGTACTTTATGATTATATAAAATGTGAATGTTTTGTTACAGGCATTGCATATGCACATTGTACTTATATCTTTGTTAAATCTCATATATTGTGTTAGATTATTCCTACTGGGTTTTGGCTCACCCTATTTGGAAAAAAAAGATTTTTCAGGTGTTGGTGATATGTCTCTATCAAGACAATAGTTTGGAGGGACATTTAGGAAGCAAGAGCTTCTTTTTTTTGTTGTATTCTTTTGTATAACCAAGGGCTTTAACTGTATTGAGCTAGACTCACTTTTGTTGTAACCAAGCAATGACTTTGAAAGATGTAAGACTATAGGGCATATGATTACCTGTTTAGTTTTTAGTTCTCTCATCATTGTAATACATGTTGTAGATTCAGAAAAAACAGTTTGAGAATGTATATCGCATGTGTTATCTCTTGTATACGAACTTTGATGAATGAAGTCATATTATTTATTTTATCCTTCCGCTTATGGGTTGTATTTATTGTATTATTTTTGGGGTGAATCTGTTTTAAGGAAACTATGGTATCACACGGATTTTAGTTTACTTCTTGTTTTTTTTGTTTACTTTACTATTTTATTCCATGTTGTATGTGTTTTATATTTCTGTTCTTCAAAATGTAATGTCCAGCATAAATTAGTTCCATGATTTCTTGTTCTATAATTTAAATATCCTTTTTCTGAATCTGTTTGTAATTTAATTATACCTATTGTACAACATGAACCACATTGGTTGACTTTCATTGTCTCCATCCACAAAACCACGTACATTCAAGCACACATACACAGGGAGGGAGTCATTAAACATATGAGAAGTATGTAAAAAGTCCTTATATTGGTTTTCATGATGGATTTAGTAACAAATTTTTCCAAGTTCTGTTGCTTATGGGCTTCATTTAAAGTCACTTTTCTTCTTCTTCTTCTTCTTCGTGTTGTGAAATGTTGGTTTAGCAGAAGGATGGAGTTGATTTTTTTATTTTCTCTTTCCATTTTATTTATTGAAGAATGTCTTCTTGCTTGATTGATACTCAATTTTCATTCTTTCCCTGTAGCATAGCAAATTCACTATTACTAGTTTGGCATCACTATGTATATTTTTGGACTTAATCAATAATTTGACACAAGAATAGTTTATCTCTTTACCAAATTGTTTTTTAGGTTTGTTATGGCCTAGAGAATTACATCTGCTTTGTTAATAACTGTAAGTGTGGTAGGTAGAGTTGAGTGTGTTAGGTGAGAGTTGAGTGTGGTAGGTAGATGTAAGTGTGTTAGGTGAGAGTTGAGTGTGGTAGGTGAATATGTTTTTCTATGTTTTTCTCTTGTATATATAGGAGAGTCATTGTATACAACATATAATCAATCAATAATACATCAATTTTAACATGGTATCAGAGCAGGTTTAGAACCTAGTATTTTCGCTTCCCCGGCGGGCGGCAACCTCACCTTAGCCGCCCACCGGACCTCAACCTAGTCCACTTCTGCTGCTACTGTCATGGATATGGCTGTGGCATTGAGCCTTTTTGCCTGGTTCTCCCTCAGCACCCATATCTCCTTCTGGAAATGCTATTTCGCACCCGTCTGTTGCTTGGCCACAGCCAAACATCCCTACTTTACATCTTCCTGGAAGCAATCTCCAGACAAGTCGTCTGAGATCATCTTTTAATGCCAGGGACATTCCCACCGAGGAGCTCAAATAGGTTTCTACCTTCACACCTATTTGAGTTTGAGGGGGGGTTATACACAGTATCATATATAAGTTGCTCATGGCGCACTCCCTAAGTCGCCCCCTTGGTGCACCACCACAATTTTCTACAACGGTCCGACATGACCCCATAAACTGTCCTGCTACCACGGTCAGCTTCTACAACGGTCCGTTATACACAGTATCATATATATTAAAAGAAAAGAAAGTTGAGTGGGATTGGTGTTGGTGAAAGCAAGATCAAGATCTGTGAGTGGGGTATTAAAAAAAGATTAAAGGTGAGTGTCCTGTAAAGTGATTAAAAACAATGTGTTTATCTGAGAAAGTTGTGTTTGGAACCTGCGAGGTCCACCGCCAACATCAGTACAACAGCTGCGAGCATCTTGAACACCTTTAAGCCATTGAACAATAAACAAATGCCATAAAGAAAATGACAGGTCCACCTCCCTTCAGAAAACGAGGAGGTGAGATAGGTGTGCACAAAGACAATTTGAAAGAGGAGCATGCTGCACTGCAAATTCACGAATATCCAAAAGCACTGCACTACTTTCCCAAGGAGGAACGGTCTCAGAAACGCAAAGATTAATAGCCATCTGACTATCACTCTCAATCTCAACATATGAAAGACTGTAAGAGTGCCACAACACAAGCTATACGAACTGCCTGGGCTTCTGCTGATACTACCGAAGAAGCATCAATTGCCCTTGCTATTCCATCAACCAAGTGCCCAGGTGAGTCCCTCATAACTGCTGCTATGGAAGCAGAGGAGTGCTGGTTGCAAAAAGAGGCATCACAATTGAATTGATCTTGAGTTTTCCAAGAGGAGCTGGTCGCCAACCTGAGACTGTGTTCTGCTGCGACATTGTAGGGAGCTGACCAGGTCCATGATTACTACTCAAGAAATTGCTGTGCTTATTCCAGGAAAAGGAAAAAACGATGCAGAGTAGCTAATGGATCCACAGGTTGGATTGCTTTTGGAGGTTTTGCTTTGCAGGGTTGTTGTTGTTGTTGTTGTTGTTGGAACTGATTTCGAACCACAGCTTTATGTGATGGAGAGAAAACTGCTGGAGGTGCAATCTGATCGGAAAATCGAGGAGATGAGACCTCTGTGGAAACTTTCTGAGATGTGTCGGCGAGAAGCACGACATGTCATTTAGGAGCTGCTGTTGCTGAACTTCAAAATCTAGCAGCATATTGAGCTCCTCGGTGGGAATGCCCCTGGCATTAAAAGATGATCTCAGACGACTTGGCTGGAGATTGCTTCCAGGAAGATGTAAAGTAGGGATGTTTGGCTGTGGCCAAGCAACAGACGGGTGCGAAATAGCATTTCCAGAAGGAGATATGGGTGCTGAGGGAGAACCAGGCAAAAAGGCTCAATGCCACAGCCATATCCATGACAGTAGCAGCAGAAGTGGACTAGGTTGAGGTCCGGCGGGCGGCTAAGGTGAGGTTGCCGCCCGCCGGGGAAGCGAAAATACTAGGTTCTAAACCTGCTCTGATACCATGTAAAAATATAATGTAAAGAGAAATAGAGAATTGTATTATTGATTGATTGTATGTTGATCTTTATTACAATGATTCATGATTCCTATATATAGAAGAGGGTGAGTGTGTAGTAGGTAAGGAGTAGGTGAAGTGGAGGTGGTAGTGGTGTAGTGGGTTAGGTTTAGTGGAGTAGGTGAGGTGGTAGTGGTGTAGTGGGTTAGGTTTAGTGGAGTAGGTGAGGTGGTAGTGGTGTAGTGGGTTAGGTTTAGTGGAGTAGGTGAGGTGGTAGTGGTGTAGTGGGTTAGGTTTAGTGGAGTAGGTGAGGTGGTAGTGGTGTAGTGGGTTAGGTTTAGTGGAGTAGGTGAGGTGGTAGTGGTGTAGTGGGTTAGGTTTAGTGGAGTAGGTGAGGTGGTAGTGGTGTAGTGGGTTAGGTTTAGTGGAGTAGGTGAGGTGGTAGTGGTGTAGTGGGTTAGGTTTAGTGGAGTAGGTGAGGTGGTAGTGGTGTAGTGGGTTAGGTTTAGTGGAGTAGGTGAGGTGGTAGTGGTGTAGTGGGTTAGGTTTAGTGGAGTAGGTGAGGTGGTAGTGGTGTAGTGGGTTAGGTTTAGTGGAGTAGGTGAGGTGGTAGTGGTGTAGTGGGTTAGGTTTAGTGGAGTAGGTGAGGTGGTAGTGGTGTAGTGGGTTAGGTTTAGTGGAGTAGGTGAGGTGGTAGTGGTGTAGTGGGTTAGGTTTAGTGGAGTAGGTGAGGTGGTAGTGGTGTAGTGGGTTAGGTTTAGTGGAGTAGGTGAGGTGGTAGTGGTGTAGTGGGTTAGGTTTAGTGGAGTAGGTGAGGTGGTAGTGGTGTAGTGGGTTAGGTTTAGTGGAGTAGGTGAGGTGGTAGTGGTGTAGTGGGTTAGGTTTAGTGGAGTAGGTGAGGTGGTAGTGGTGTAGTGGGTTAGGTTTAGTGGAGTAGGTGAGGTGGTAGTGGTGTAGTGGGTTAGGTTTAGTGGAGTAGGTGAGGTGGTAGTGGTGTAGTGGGTTAGGTTTAGTGGAGTAGGTGAGGTGGTAGTGGTGTAGTGGGTTAGGTTTAGTGGAGTAGGTGAGGTGGTAGTGGTGTAGTGGGTTAGGTTTAGTGGAGTAGGTGAGGTGGTAGTGGTGTAGTGGGTTAGGTTTAGTGGAGTAGGTGAGGTGGTAGTGGTGTAGTGGGTTAGGTTTAGTGGAGTAGGTTTAAGTGGGTGAAGTAGGTGGAGAGTAG
>NW_021025242.1:167124-203697 GCF_004153795.1 Camellia sinensis
TATTAAAGCTAGGCTATCCTGAATATCATTCTAATCTGTAAAAAAATTGAAAAAATAATAAAATTGACATGGCATCTGCAAATCTCCAGGACTTGTTTGGATGGTTATATTCCCAAAGAAATATGTAGCAGTAAAAAGGGCTTTATGCCTACTTATAAAGTGACTTATTATGTATTACATACAATTATTGTTGTTTACCATCTAAGGTTGTTTTAATGCCATCATACATCTTAAGATATAGATAAAATGGGGCATATACAAGCAAGTGCTTGCGTTTTGGATTGTTGCTCTTTCATGGGTGAGGAAATTTGATCCAACGAAAGATTCTCTGAATAACTAACAAAAAAAATAAAATAAAATTGATGAAGTAAAATAAAACCAAATATTGAATTTAGTGTTCCATATTCCTCCTGAAACATAAATGAGCAAATATAAGCTTGCCACATTGAGAGGTAGCTAAAGGAGATTCCGGACTTCTAAAATTTATATTTATTTCATTCACTCAAGTAGTTGAAAACTATGAAAGGACCTTTGCTCGGATTTCTGGTTTGTCCACAATTTTTAGAGACATCATGAGCACCATAATGAGCCAAAGGGTGCCTTCAAAGCTATCCTTAGGGTTGATTTGATATTTAGAAATATTGATTTAACAAATATATTAGGGCGAGGTTGTTAGATATTGGTTTAATTTTATATTTTATTACTGTTTGTTTGTATTCAATATTCAAATTTGTAGTTTAAATTCTATAAAATTTGAGGGTTAGTGATTCTATAACTTCTATTATTTAAATTCTATAAAATTTGTGGGTTAGTGATTCTATAACTTCTATTATTTAAATTCTATAAAATTTGTGGGTTAGTGATTCTATAACTTCTATTATTTAAATTCTATAAAATTTGTGGGTTAGTGATTCTATAACTTCTATTATTTAAATTCTATAAAATTTGTGGGTTAGTGATTCTATAACTTCTATTATTTGTAGTAAAATTTGTTATTTGCAGCGATATGCTTTATAATTTTTATTTTTCTGTAGATATGGATTTGGGTGATGAACACCCATTCAGTCATCTCTTCAGAGACAGTCTAATAGTGTTATTTATGTACTTGAGGGTGACTTGGGAAACCATTCCTACGGTTATACCTCCATGCAAAACTGTGTTAGGATTAGCACTCTGGATTACAAAACTAATGAGGAGGCGTTTGAAGGGTTTATCTGCTTGAAGTCTTGCAAAGGGTTATATGTCTTCGATAGTTTCATGTTGGATAACAACATTTTATTAGTAAAAAGATTAGGGCCCGACTTGGCAACGTACTTTCAAGATGAATACACAACATTTGTAAGAAAGGGTAAGCCTTACACTCGGTTTGAGTTTATCAAGGACAATTTTTGTGCAATTTTCAGGTATTGTTTTTCTTCTAATTATTATGTTTAATAATAATACTTTGTAATTATTATATTTTGCAATTAGTTATAATTGTTGTTATGTAGGGATATATTTAACGGATTACGGCACATATATTCATTACAATTTGTGAGTAGAATGAGGGCTGGCAGTACTTCAGTATTCAATAATTGTGCGAAACTTTTTTTTTATTCATAATCTTAAATCTGGTATGTTTAGCAAGTTATATTTTTTTATTTTAGATTTTTTATTTTAATAATTTCTTTCCTTGGTATTGAAGTTTTTTTTGTTTTACAATTTTTTTTTTTTTTATTTTACGAAGTATTTGAGGAGCTTGTTGAACTAGGGGAAATAATCATTGAAATTTTATTAAAGCCGTGTGGTAATTGGGATGGTTTTATAAAGATACTGGAAAATTGTTTTCATCGAGCTGTACCAGTTGATTTGTACTGCTTTGTGTATTCTCTGTGTGATGAAAATTATTTGTAAGTTTTATTTTTATTTTTTTAAAGCTTTTTTTTATTTATATATTTTTCAATGCACTATTTTTTTTTCTTCGTTTTGTAGGAATAATGTTGATTTGCATTGCCTACTTGATAATTATTTTTTTAGAATACAATAGAAAAATATAAGTTCATTCGTAAGTTGGATAATATTTTACACGTACAGCAAAGGTTAGATACCTCGTATCTTGACGAGTATATACATGAATATCTTCGTGTTACTTATGGTATTATTGTACCTTCTGGCTGGGAGAGTTTGGTTCCAAAGTCAGGGCCGGCTTGGGATGTCTATTATCGATTTGAAGCAGATATGAAGAAGGACAGCAGCGACAACAATAGTAATCGGCTTCAAAGTGTCAGCCATAAAATAGTAAGATACATACGCAACTTGTTTGAACATGCAAATTCCAACTTCCCTGTACATGTATGTATATATAATTTTTGCCTTTATTTATTTATTTGTCCTCTGATCTGACTTTATTAAAAATTAATTCTTCTTTTAAATTTTTGATAGATGCGTGTGATAATGGAGAGAATTGTTTAGATGGAAGATGATATGTTTGGAGGGACTGCTGGCCTCTTGCGCCGTGTATGCAACCACCACTTTTTTATGCCCCAGCAATACTGAACGGTATTGTGTCTCTGGTTGTTTTTTGTTTTTGAATTTTTTTTTTTTGTTTTTTGGATAAATAACCAAATACCATTTAGTATTTCAAAACAAAAAACAACCACACTAAATATCATTTAGTGTTGGTGGGGGCTATTTGACAGGAGATAAAAAAAAAGGGTGGTTGCAAGCACGGCGTAAGAGGAGAGCAGTCCCTCCATACACAAACATAATATTGTCTTCCCCCTGAACAATTCTCTCCTTTTTCACACGCATCTATCAAAAATTTAAAAGAAGAATTAATTTTTAATAAAGTCAAATCACAGGACAAAAAAAAAAATATACAAGTACAGGGAAGCTCAAATTTGCATGTTCAAACAAGTTGCACATGTATCTTACTATTTTACGTCTAACACTTTGAAGCCGATTACTATTGTTGCTGCTATCCTTTCTCATATCTGCTTCAAACCGACAATAGACATCCCAAGTCGGCCATGACTTTGGAACCAAACTCTCCCAGCCAGAATGTGCAATAATACTAAGTATCACAAAGATATTCATGTATATGTATCTAACCTTTGCTGCACGTGTAAAATGTTACCCAACTTATGAATGAACTTAGATTTCTCCATTGTATTCTAGAAAAAAAAATTATCAAGTAACCAATCCAAATCAACATTATTCCTACAAAAAAAAAAAAAAAAAAAGTGAATTGAAAAATATATAAATAAATACAAAGCTTTGAAAAAATTAAAATAAAACTTACAAATAATTTTCATCACACAAAAAATACACAAAGCAATACAAATTACCTGGTACAGCTAGTTGATGAAAACAATTTTCCAACATCTTTATAGAACCATCCCAATTGCCACACGACTTCAATAAAATTTCAATGATTATTTCTATAAAACAAAAAAAACTTCAATAACAAGAAAAGAAATGATTAAAATAAAGAGTCTAAAATAAAAAATAAAAAAAAATATAACTTGCTAAACATACCAGAGTTAGGATTATGAATAAAAAAAAGTTTCGCACAATTATTAATTACTAAAGTACCGCCAACCCTCACTTCACTCACAAATTGTAATGAATATATGCGCCATAATCCGTTGATCATATCCCTACATAACAACAATTATAACTAATTGCAAAAAATAATAATTACAAAATATTATTATTAAACATAATAATTAGAAGAAAAACAATACTTGAAAATTGCACAAAATTTGTCCTTGATAAACTCAAACCAATGAGTGTGAGGCTAACCCTTTCTCACAAATGTTGTGTATTCATCTTGAAAGAACGTTGCAAAGTTGGACCCTAATCTTTCTACTAATAAAATGTTGTTATCTAACGTGAAACCATCGAAGACATATAACCTTTTGCAAGACTTCAAGCAGATAAACCCTTCAAACGCCTCCTCATCAGTTTTATAATCTAGTATGCTAATTTTAAAAGTTTAATTCTTAACACAATTTTGCATGGAGGTATAACCATAAGAATGGTTTCCCTAGTCACCCTTAAGTACATAAATAACACAATTAGACTGTCTCTGAAGAAGATGACTAAATAGGTGTTCATCACCCAAATCCATATCTACAGAAAAATAAAAATAAAAAATTATAAAGTATATTGCTACAAATAACAAATTTTACAACAAATAATAGAAGTTAAAAAATCACTAACCAACAATAACCCACAAATTTTATAGAATTTAAACTACAAATTTGAATATTGAATAGAAACAAACAGTAATAAAATATAAAATTAAACCAAAATTTAACAATCTCGCCCTAATGTGTCTGTTAAATCAATATTTCTAAATATCAAATCAACCCGAAGGATAGCTTTGAAGCACCCTTTGGCTCATTATGGTGCTCATGATGTCTCTAAAAATTGTGGACAAACCAGAAATCCGAGCAAAGGCCCTTCCATAGTTTTCAACTACTTGAGTAAATGAAATAAATATAAATTTTAGAAGTCCGGAATCTCCTTTAGCTACCTCTCAATGTGGCAAGCTTATATTTGCTCATTTATGTTTCAAGAGGAATATGGAACACTGAATTCAATATTTGGTTTTATTTTACTTCATCAATTTTATTTTATTTTTTTTGTTAGTTATTCGGAGAATCTTTCGTCGGATCAAATTTCCCCACCCATGAAAGAGCAACAATCTAAAACACAAGCACTTGCCTGTATATGCCCCATTTTATCTATATCTTAAGATGTATGATGGCATTAAAACAACCTTAGATGGTAAACAACAATAATTGTATGTAATACATAATAAGTCACTTTATAAGTAGGCATAAAGCCCTTTTTACTGCTACATATTTCTTTGGGAATATAACCATCCAAACAAGTCCTGGAGATTTGCAGGTGCCGTGTCAATTTTATTATTTTTTCAATTTTTTACAGATTAGAATGATATTCAGGATAGCCTAGCTTTAAAAAAAGGTTGCTTACCTTGCTTGGTCTTGCCATGGTTGCCAGATCTTTTCCTTTCAGCCTTGCATACTTCCTAAGGATTGTCAGGCACCTTGGTTTCCTCCAAAGGAGTTACAGAGACACTTCCCTTCACTTCAAAAAATAGAAGTTGGAGTTGCAAACGCTTTCTTGAACACATGGTAAGAACACCATCCCAACTACCAATAACCTGTTCAAATTTAAACATAAATTACACAAACTAAATGAAAGGTAAGATATAAGAATAAAATCTTGTAACTTAATTGAATGTACCTTCACTTTATCATTGTCATACAAAATCCAAATTTCTTTCGCACGGTTGTAAACAAGGCAGATGTAGTGCTTTAGGCCATAGCAAACCTAAAAGGAAATTTGTTAATGAGATAAACTGTTCTTGTGCCATATTATTGATTTAGTCCAAAAATATAAATAGTGATGCCAAACTAGTAATAGTGCATTTGCTATGCTACAGGGAAAGAATGAGAATTGAGTATCAATCAAGCAAGAAGACATTCTTCAATAAAATGGAAAAGAGAAAAAAAAAAAATCATCTCTATCATTCTACTAAACCAACATTTCACAAGAAGAAGAAGAAGAAGAAAAGTGACTTTAAATGAAGCCCATAAGCAATAGAACTTGGGGAAATTTGTTTACTAAATCCATCATGAAAAATGGAACTAAATGATAGAAGAGTATAAAGCGAAGGCAAGTTTACCATTGAAATAAGATAATGTGTGTTTCCTGGATCTAAACCCTCGTAGATGACACCAATATCTATCTTGGTACTTAGAGCTCCCAATGTTGCAGATATTTTATGTGCAGGCTCTTCAAGACTCTCCCAACTAAGAATTGCAATTAACAAATCAAAAACTAGTAAACAAAAAACACAAAGCGTAATGAAATATTTTCAAACAACTTATAATTTACCTATTGTGAACACGTGGAGGAGTTGAAAGAATGCAGTGAGGAATATTTCGTTTGCTACAGCCGCCACAACTATTCTGATGTTTTTCCCTTATATCGTGTTTCAAAAGCTCATTCGGATGATCATGCTGAGTTGGGAAATAACACAACTTTAAAAGACATATCCAAAATGGACTTTTCTTTTCTTTTGCTATAACAGGAAAAATTGACAATTTATCATAAAATGCTTCAGAAAAAACATGTCTTCAATTGTCTGATTGCAGACGCATTTGTCCATTTCCAAAGATAATTCATTTGTCGGGATTCAGCAGTACTACAAGTGTTATAGTTCAGTTTTTCAATTATGTTCATTACAAAAACTGTATGTGCTATACAAGCATCACTATCACAATTCCGAGTCTGTAACTGCTTCCAGGTAATTTTAGTATCAGAACCAAAAGTAAATGACCAATGAAGAACATCCAAAATAGCTTCAGAAGCATCATTCTTTTGTCCCTGTAAAATCAAGCAAATCAGCAACCGAAGTTGCATAGGAAACAGAAGTGACGTCTAAATTTATAACTTTGAAGAAGGGTGAAAATATGATGACAAGACCGTCAAAATTGTCTACTCCCAGGAAATTACCATCTTGCCATTTGCTCTAAGCAATTCTTGAAGTGGTAGGAGAAACAGCATCATCTCCTTCCTTAGCTTCTCTTAGGGCAGTGAAATACCATGTAATTCGCAAACAATACAGGGATCTTTGATATGAGCATGAGCAGATGTTGATCTTCTCAAAAACTTGCCTCTAAATGTTCTTAAATGCCAGAGAGACTGCATATTGACAAAAAGGTTGATAAAATGAATTCATTATCATACTTTGGTTAAAGGGGATAGAAAATGAAATTTATACCAAGACCCCCAAAAAAGGAAAACTCTTTGAACAGAACACCAACCTGTACAATCACATTGATAAAGCAATTGTTTTCACCAACATTTCTCAGTCCTGGCCCTAAATCAGTGGCGCAAATAACATCCATTTCTTCCACCTCCTCTGCTATGGATGCAGCAACTGCATGCTTATTTTGCATGGCTAGATTTGTATGCTTATCCTCATCCGCAATCTGCCTTTGATACTCCAACTTCTCTTCAAGCTTTCTTTCCTCCACATCATGCTCAATTTCATGCTTAAGTTCCTCTTCCTGTAGCCCCAATTCATCAGCTCTTGCAGCAACAACAATCACAGAACTAGGATAATCACCATTGTAGCTAACAGGAAAGTGACTGGAGGAAGACAAAGATCGAAAACCCAGATTAAACTTAAAATGTGCATTAGAGCCGATATTAGAAAAAAGCTGTGATCTTTTAATAATTTTCAACAGTGCTATCTGCGGCTGAGAGACAATTGAGGACTTACACTTGTTCTTCAGTTTCCTCTTGCGGTACATACAGGTCATCACCTTGAGTAACCTGCAATGCTATGAGTATTAGACTGAACTTGTACAAAACATGCTATGAGTATTAGACTGAACTTGTACAAAACATGTAAGACATACATGACAGCAACCTTGATGGTAAAAAACACAACCAGAGTCTAAAGTTAAAAACCTTTGGATCCTTATTCTTTCTCTGATTTTTATTCTTTTTCTTGGACTCAAAATCTTTCTTCTTCTTGGCTTCCAGTTCAATCTCTGATAAAAGTGCTTCTCTTGCAGCATCTGCCTTCTTCTTTGTGTCTTTGTCGACCAAAACCTCAAATAGTTCCTGGAATAGAAAAATTCTGACTAATTTAAATTTAGATCCAAGAAAGTTGGATAACATTGCAGAGAATTATGCTGCATTAAAAAGTCAAACCCGCATGAATGACTTCAGAAGGGGCAGAATGATGAACTGATAGTCAAGCGTAGATGCCTGCATAACGTTAAGAATCCTCATGACCGATGCTAGACGCTTGCTAAACTGCAGGATTGAGCATAATGAGCACAGGAAAAAAATATATATATAACAAAACTATACTTGAGAAAAATCAAAGCTCAGGAATCATGCCTGAGAAATATGCAATATAAACAAGTTGAAAAAGGAAAATATTATAAAAATAAATATTCAAAAACAAAAATAAGTAATCAGAAAGAACAGTAATTAATCATCAAATTTTTTTTAGAGATTTCATAAATGAGAAAAATAGAAAGGACGCATTTTGCTCCAAAATTATAAATTAAACATTATGGTCAACAAATTTAGTCTCATATCAAATTGTTGAAATCCACAGCCTCAGCTCTGTAAATTGTATTTTCATTATTAGAGACAAATGAGGTCAAGTGTCATATTATGTACACAAAGAAACAAACCATACTTGCTGTTGTAAACTTTCCGAGAGAAACGAGCCCACGACCTGGTGGCCAGCATCTGTAACCGCCATCTTGAGGACCTGAAAAAAAGAATTGATATCAGATGCTAGAAAGCGAGGAAGGGAGAGGGTATAGAATTAACTTATGTATTTATTTTTAGATTGGAAGAAAAGCGATTAATTCTCTTGATTGGAAATGTTAAAATCCACCTACTCTCCACCTACTTCACCCACTTAAACCTACTCCACTAAACCTAACCCACTAAATCCACATAAAAATTCATCTCCTTAAGTTCAAAACCATCCAAAAAGTTCTACACAACCCAAAAACTCTATTCTTATCTAGGTTTTTAAACAAATCCAAAACTATTCAAAGATTATAGAAATCCATTCATCAAAGTCATATCCAAAACTATCCATACCTGTGCAATGACTTTTGATGTGGTAATGCTCCAAATCCAATAGTTGTGCTATCACCATTGCTATCACCACTTTTTGCTTCCTAGACAAACAAGGAAGTGAAATGAGAATAGAATCTTTAATTCTTCATAAAAGTACTGGTAAAACTTTCCAAAACTTTGAACAAGTAACAATGAGGCTATGGATTTAGAAAAATTCCATTTTCAGAATTTTTAGATCATTTTCCACTATACTTCATTTAAAAAGTAACTAAAATTCATCTGCCTGGTAGAAGATTATTTTGAAACATTGTTTCTTGATAGAACTCTTCAGAAATGTGTGTAGTAAAAACAAAGAGAAACTCTAGCATACCTTAATTAGATCTAAGGAAGATCTCGCATCAGACAGATGAACAATGTGAAGATGAGCTCCTTCAGCAGGGCCACCAGCCCTTGCGTCGTTTGCTACTGTTAAGAGCTCTCTATTAGCTGCCTCTTCCTTAGTCATCATAGTAAAAATGAGCGGAAGGAGAACATTATCCATCCATGTAAGATGAAATTAACATAAATCAAGCAAATCATAGTATGTAAATACATTCATCCTAAAATTCACACGAGGCATTCTTTTCATACTTTGAAGGTAGAAGTACATAAACACAAGTATGACTCTGAAAACTAGCAGCCTTTAAAATAATGTACTTATGTACTATGATCTATGAAGCATAGACACGGCAAAATGGAAGCCGTGGCGGTGTCGGATACGGGGACACTCTGGTAATCCACCCTAGAAGTTTGAGTGAAACCCTTAGCAACCAGCTATGAAGCATAGACATGGCAAAATGGAAGCCGTGGCGGTGTCGGATACGGGGACACGTCGGGGACACGTACGGGACACAGCATCTGGCGTGTCCCCTTAATTTAATTTATTTTTTTGCAGGGGACACGCGTGTCCGAATCTGGACACGCCATGGACACGGCGAGAAGAGTAACTGAAAGGGGGAAAACGAGAACAAACCTGGTCGGCGACGATCAAGAGCCCTTCGACTTCGATCGACGATCCAGAGCCCCATTCTACTTCGACGATCCAGCCCCTTCGCCTTCGCAGAGCTCTCTCTCTGTCTCGCCTTTGCCTTCGCAGAGCTCACTCTCTCTCTCGCCTTCTCTCTCTCCCTCGCTTCTGATCCTGATCGAGATCGCGATCGCGATCGTCGTCTCCCTCTCTCTCGCTTCTGATCGCGATCGTCTCCTTGCTTCTGTCTCCCTCTAGATTTTAGTTAAGTCTCTGTCGATCTAAGCCTAACAAAAATTCTACCAACAATTTTTGGCTTGCCCAGTGAAACATATTCCTAATTTGGAATGATGACAAGAATTCGAATGCAAGATGAAGTACAAGAAGACCTGAAATACGACATGAAAAAATATTGTAGAATACAATCACATGATGTTTCAATAAGTGGATTTTCATGAAATGACGTGTTGAGAAAAATAGATAAAATGATTTAGTTTTGTGAAGATGAAATGTGTTGGCATGAGAATGAAATTTTATATTTATAATACTCACTTTTAACGACATGAAATGCACGCCATGATGATGGTTCTACAACGCGCGCTGTAAAGTCGTATAATAACCAATCATGGAAAGTCATTCACTTCAATGGCATGTCACAATACGCCGTTAAAAAGCCTTAAACAATATATTTTGTGTGTAGTGTTTTAAGATTTCTACTACTACTTTTACACGCTGTTAATTCGTGGGACAAACCACAACACTCTTTGCTTGTTGAATATTTCATAAAACGGACTTTTTTGCTGGCCGTAGAATATGTATATGTACTTTTTAATTCGGCAGGTTCTATTTGACTTGCTCTATATAATCTAAGAAAACATTATAAACAAGCTTCACAAAGCATCAATCAACCACCAAAATATTGTTTTAAAATATCAAAAACAAATTATATCCAATCATGAACATCCAATAATTGTTTATACATTCCAAACATCCAAAAACTATGTTCGTGAAGCTTTAAAAACTATCCTTAAGTTCAAAACCATCCAAAAAGTTCTACACAACCCAAAAACTCTATTCTTATCTAGGTTTTTAAACAAATCCAAAACTAACCAAAGATTATAGAAATCCATTCATCAAAGTCATATCCAAAACTATCCATACCTGTGCAACGACTTTTGATGTGGTAATGCTCCAAATCCAATAGTTGTGCTATCACCATTGCTATCACCACTTTTTGCTTCCTAGACAAACAAGGAACTGAAATGAGAATAGAATCTTTAATTCTTCATAAAAGTACTGGTAAAACTTTCCAAAACTTTGAACAAGTAACAATGAGGCTATGGACTTAGAAAAATTCCATTTTCAGAATTTTTAGATCATTTTCCACTATACTTCATTTAAAAAGTAACTAAAATTCATCTGCCTGGTAGAAGATTATTTTGAAACATTGTTTCTTGATAGAACTCTTCAGAATGTGTGTAGTAAAAATTTGGAAATTGATCCAAAAGAGAGAGAGATGAATAACCAGAGCCTAAAGGTGGTCCCAAAAATATTTTGGATTGGACCTTGACCTTTTCTAGATTTGAATTTAATACAGGGGTCATCTAATAATAGCTGGGATGCAATGTTGGGGGTCCCAGTTTCAATTTTATTACAAATAGCACATCTTTACTTTATTAAAACTATCATTTTTTATTATTATTTAAAACTCATTTTTTATGTTTGGATTAGAATTTTATATCTATAAGAACAAAGAGAAACTCTAGCATACCTTAATTAGATCTAAGGAAGATCTCGCATCAGACAGATGAACAATGTGAAGATGCGCTCCTTCAGCAGGGCCACCAGCCCTTGCGTCGTTTGCTACTGTTAAGAGCTCTCTATTAGCTGCCTCTTCCTTAGTCATCATAGTAAAAATGAGCAGAAGGAGAACATTATCCATCCATTTAAGATGAAATTAACATAAATCAAGCAAACCATAGTATGTAAATACATTCATCCTAAAATTCACACGAGGCATTCTTTTCATACTTTGAAGGTAGAAGTAGATAAACACAAATATGACTCTGAAAACTAGCAGCCTTTAAAATAATGTATTTATGTACTATGATTTGCTTGATTTATGTTAATTTCATCTTACATGGATGGATAATGTTCTCCTTCCGCTCATTTTTACTATGATGACTAAGGAAGAGGCAGCTAATAGAGAGCTCTTAACAGTAGCAAACGACGCAAGGGCTGGTGGCCCTGCTGAAGGAGCTCATCTTCACATTGTTCATCTGTCTGATGCGAGATCTTCCTTAGATCTAATTAATTTTTGTAAATTGTAACCAATATCATCATTATGAATGGAATTGAGTAAATGATACAAGCTGTTTTGGTAGGATTTTTTCTTTCTTATTTTGGCAGGATATGGGTTGTTTTTGGTGGGAGACTAATCACGTCAAAAAGAATCCATTACTGCCTGTAGTTGATACAATTCTTCTGCAGAAAAACAGAATCTGAAACTTTATTAGACATCTCGTAGAACTATAAATTGCACCATCTTCAAGGTCACTTCACTACAAGTTTTCATCAATAATAGGCTTTTAAAATCCAACCAAGTCTGATTTTTTAATTGTTCCAAATTTCCTTGCCAAAATTTCTCTTTAAGTGAGTTGAGATAGGCTTATGATGATTATTGCAAGCTTACTATAATGATTTTTAAAATGAAAATTGAAGAGCTAAACATAAAGATATAAGCATGCTTTAACTTTAAGCAGTCTCCATGGTGAAAAATGAAAAACTAATGGTGCTAACCATCCATACCTTGAGTTCAAAAGCTTTTTCGGCAATTGTAGATGGAAAACTATTAAGAGGCATGTCAACCAATGTTGTTAACCCACCTGTATAAACGAAGTTAATTAAGTAGTTAGTTACATGTTGCCAATAAAAGTTTGATTTACAAAGTCAACGACCAAATATAATTAGATACAACAAAGAAATGAATTATTATTTCTGTATATATAAGGTAACCAATAGGGTTAGGAATTATTATAGAATGAGACATGTACTCAAAAGGTTTTTAAAGCATTAGCTTTTGAGAAATCTATGAACTATTCTCTTAAAGATGATCAAAGCAAGACTAGATATAAAGGACCAAGATCTACAAACTGTAGTTTTAGAGAAGAGAAAGAGTTGGGGAATGAGTTAGACTTCATTCCCTTTTATATTGATAATTCTGAGCAATTACAGGAGTGCCATAAGGCATAATTTTGAGCAATCAATCCAGAGAATAAATAAGAATACAATCAATTATTTCCTATTCTAACACTCTCCCTCAAGCTGGTGCAAAGATATCTCTCATGCCCAGCTTGTTGAGAATGCCATGAAAGGATTTGCTTCCTAGTCCCTTGGTGAGAACATCAGCTAGTTAGTCCCCAGTCTTCACAAATGGAATAGATATGGTGCCACTAGTAAGTTTTTCCTTGATAAAGTGCCTATCAATCTCCGCATGCTTAGTTCTATCATGCTGAACTGGATTATGAGCAATGTTGATTGCAGCCTTGTTGTCACAGTATAGTCACATGGAGTTAGTTTGATGAATTCCCAAGTCTCCCAATAATAGTTTAATCCATAGTAACTCACATGCACCCTGAGCCATAGTCCTGAATTCTGCCTCAGAACTTGATCGAGCAATCACATTCTGTTTCTTACTTTGCCATGTGACTAGGTTGCCACCAACAAATATGCAGTATCCAAAAGTTAATTGTCTGTCAGTGACTGATCCTGCCCAATCTGCATCAGTAAATGCCTCCACACTGAGATGGCCATGTTTTGAGAAATAGAAACCCTTTCCAGGAGAAGACTTCAGGTATCTCAGGATTCTCATAACTACCTCTAAGTGGGAAGTTCTAAGAGCATGCATAAATTGGTTCACCATGTCCACGGCAATGGCAATGTCTGGACGTGAGTGGGATAAGTATATAAGCTTACCCACTAGTCTCTGGTATCTCCCCCTGTCCATTGGCTCTCCCTCTTGATCCTCACTGAGTTTCTAGCCTGGTTCTAGAGGTGTATCACATGCTCTACCTCCAAACAGTCTAGTTTCCTTTAGCAAATCAAGCACATACTTTCTCTGACATATAAAGATGCCATCCTTGCTCCTAGCTACTTCAATACCTAAGAAATACTTCAAACTACCCAAGTCTTTGATTTCAAACTCCTTGACTAAATATTCCTTCAACCGAGGGATCTCCTCAACGTCATTCCCTGTCAAAACAATATTGTCAACATAAATAATGAGAGTTGTGGTCTTACCATGTGAGGAGTGTTTCACAAACAAGGTGTGATCAGCTTGACTCTGCTTGAACCCATATTTCAGCATAGCTTGAGCAAACCTTTCAAACTAAGCCCTAAGGGACTGCTTTAGTCCATAAAGCGGCTTTCGGAGCCTGCGTACTTTACCTTTGGACTTAGCATTTGCAAAACCAAGAGGAATATCCATATAGACCTCTTCTGTTAGGTCTCCATGAAAGATGGCATTCTTCACATCAAATTGATGAAGTGACCAATCCAAATTGACAGCAAGAGAGAGTAAGATTCTCACAGAATTCATATAGCAACAACTGCAAATGTCTCCTGGTAATCTACTCCATAAGTTTGAGTGAAGCTTTTAGCAACCAATCTTGCTTTGTACCGCTCTATGGAACCATATGCTTTCTGTTTTACCGTGTACACCCACTTACACCCAACTGGTTTTTTCTTCTATTACTCTACTAACTCCCAAGTGCCACTTTTGCTGAGAGCTTGCATTTCTTCTATCATGGTATGTTTAAATTCAGGAATAGAGAGAGCATCGTGAAAAGTGGTAGATAGACTCACAGAAGATATATTAGACAGAAAGGCTTTATATGAGGAAGACAGATTAAAATAAGAGACATGATTAGTAATAGGATGTTGAGTACATGACCTAACTCCCTTCCTATTAGCAATAGGAACATCAAGATCAGGAACATCAAGAATAGGAGTACTAGAATTAGAATTACCTGAACTCTTAGGGAGAGTAGGCTCTTGTATCTAAGTGACTTGTTGTTTGTCCTTGTCCCGAATATAAACTTTGCCTGCTTCCTTGTCCTCAACAACTGCTGGCTCATCATCCTCTATCTGTTCAACCACTGGCAGAAGAGAAACAGGCGGAAAAAGAATCTCTTCACACCAAGGCTCCCCCTGAAGAGATGACTGAGATACCGGGGAAGGCGAAAAGTAAGGCTAAGACTCAAAGAACGTGACATCAATGGAGACAAACCATTTGCGAGTGGGAGGGTGATAACAGATAACCTTTTTGGGTGGCAGAATAACCCAGAAAAACACACTTAAGTGACCTAGGATCTAATTTACCACGAGTGGGAGAATGATTATGGACAAAGCAAACAAAGCCAAAGATCTTAGGAGCAATGGAGAACCCAAAAGAGAGAGACCCAAACAAAACTTGAAGAGGTGTTTGTTTTTGAAGGACTTGGGTAGGAAGACGATTAATCAAACAAGCGGCAGTGAGAACCGCTTCCCCCCAATAGGATCGAGGAACCCGTATCTCAAAGGATAGACAATGGGCAGCATCAAAGAGATGGCGATTTTTGCGTTCCGCAGCAACATTTTGTTCAAGGGTATTAGTGCATGAAGTCTGGTAAATAATGCCATGCGTGGCGAAGTAAGTGACAAGACCAGAGCCAATATATTCCCCCCCATTATCATAACGTAGAATTTTGACAACCGCCCCAAACTACGTACAAACCATTTTATGAAAGTTTTGAAACACAGAAAAAACCTCACTTTTATCTTTCATCAAATAGACCTAAGTGGCCCTGGAACAATCATCTATGAAGGTAACAAACCATTTTTGATCAATTAACGACACAAAACGGGATGGACCCATACATCAGAATAAATCAAAGAAAAGAGAACTAAACTTTTATTAATAGAAGGAGCAAAAAAGACTCTGTGTTGTTTTCCAAGTTGACAAGACTTAGATTGAAAATCTGACACATTATTTTTCTCCAAAACAGAGGGAAATAAATGCTTAAGTAATAAAAAATAGGGATGTCCTAAGTGACGGTGCCACAGCCAACTGTCTTCCTTGGTGGATGGTAACTAAATAGATTAATGAGTCAGCTTGTCTGTCTGATCTAGAATGTAGAACCCATGTTCCTCTCTACCACTGTCAATCCTCTTCCTCGTGATAAGGTCTTGAAAAAGACAACGATCAGGAAAAAATGTCACATTACAATTTAAGTAACGGGTGATACGACTCAAAGATAAAAGATTAACACTAAAATTGAGAACATGAAGGACAGAAGACAAAGGAAAGGAAGAAGTGACATGAATTAAACATTTTCCTGACACAAAGGAAATGGTACCATCAGCAATACGCACTTTTTCCTGACCTGAGAAGGGGATATACTCTAAAAATAAATTAGAAGAGCTAGACATATGGTCGGAAACACCGGAATCAATAATCCATGGTACAGTCGTATGAGATAGCAATGCACATGGGGAGGAAGCTAAGTTACCTGAATTGGCAAAGGAAGAAGAAAGTGCACCTGTAGCAGAAATGGAGGCTCAACGATCTAGCAAGTGGCAAAGAACAATTTCAAAATCCGAGGCAGATAACCTTGAAACATCAGCAGCGGAGGAGACAACTGGAGATGAAGATAGTGGCGCAATAATGTCTGAAAGATGGGCTCGTGCATTGGCCCCACGGCCTCTAGTACCAAACTGACCCCCTCGAGTACCAGGACAGTCGCCTCGGCCACCAGAGGGAGTGCTATGCAGCTTCCAACAAGTCTCTCATGTGTGGCGAGGTCGACAATAGTAGTCACAGTAAAGATTATCCTTCTCAAAGGAAGGACGAGAACCACGAGTCACACAGTCGCCATCGCGAGAGGGTTCGGAAACCAAGGCCGAGCGATCAGTAGTAGTAGAAGGAAGCATCACAGAACGGCAACTCTCCTCATTTTGCACAAAAACAAAGGTTTCCTAGAGAGAAAGAAGCACATCTATGCCAAGTACTTTGCTCTGAACTGGATTATACTCCACATTTAGGCCTTCCAAGAACTTGAAGACCCGCTCTTGCGCCACAAACTTCTGGTAACTAGCAGAATCAGTGGGACAGACAGGCTTGTAATTCTGAAGGTGATCAAGCCACTTCCACCCATTGCTACGGAAGATAAACTACTAGAGGATAGTCTTCTCACCTTGTACCATCCATTCAATAGAGCGACATAACTCGAAAGCCTTTGAAAAGTTTCCCTTCCTGGAGTAAGTAGTTGCTACGGCCTCCCACATATCCTGGGCAGTGTCCATAGACAAGTAGCCCTCTCCAATTTCCGGAACCATAGAATGGATTAACCAGCCCATAATCAAAGAATTAGTAATCTCCCACTGGTCATAATGAGGGTCGGTGATACAGGGTGCCTGAACCCGCCCATTAACATATCCCATCTTCCCATTGCTGTTCAAGAAAATAGTCAAACTCTGCGACCACGCTAGATAATTCTGACCATTGAATAGAGATGTGGTGATTCTAAGGCCAGTGTAGAGGGTATCAGTCATAGTAGAAGGGTTTGCCATGGGATGCTACTAACTACTCCTCAACCACAATGCCAATCACAAACCTAGAAGATGAGAGTGGAGGGATAAGCACAATAATAACTAGAAACTCATAAAGAAGTAAGAAACATTTTTTTTTTTTATGTAACAAACGAACCATTAACCACGCTAGATAATTCTAACCATTGAATAGAGATGTGGGGATTCTAAGGCCAGTGTAGAGGGTATCAGTCAGCGTAGAAGGGTTTGCCATGGGATGCTACTAACTACTCCTCAACCACAATGCCAATCACAAACCTAGAAGATGAGAGTGGAGGGATAAGCACAATAATAACTAGAAACTCATAAAGAAGTAAGAAACATTTTTTTTTTTTATGTAACAAACGAACCATTACAAGTCAAGAGGGAGAGAGAAGAACACACTGACTATTCAATTGAGAGAGAGTCGACGGCAGCCTAGGAGATGCCGACAGAAGCCAAGGAATCCAGAGGGGTTGTCGACAGGACCTAGGGTGCCAGAGAAGCTGCCGACAGACCCCCTAGTGGACTGACGATGGCTTGGATGGACTATGGGATGACAGACGATGGCCTGGGTGAGAGGCTACTGTGGCCAACTAGGCTTCTGGGGAAGAAAGAGCTGTCAGCAGACAGGAAAAAGGTGTGGGCTAGGGTTTAGGCTCTGATACCATATAGTTTTAGAGAAGAGAAAGAGTTAGGGAATGAGTTAGACTTCATTCCCTTTTATATTGATAATTCTAAGCAATTACAGGAGTGCCATAAGGCATAATTCTGAGCAATCAATCAAGAGAATAAATAAGATTACAGTCAATTATTTCCTATTCTAACACAAACCAGCAGTAGCCGCTCTAGTCCTTGAAGGAAATCCTTGCCATTCTGCTCTTCTAGGGTCATCGAGATGTTCATGCCTGCCATGAAGGTAACTTATGAATATCATATCAAAGAGAATTTAAAAGCCTGAAAATTACTTTGATCAATGATCCTCACATAAATTTTTCAGCAAATACATGAATCAAGTGAACGGGAATCCAATATCACCAGAGAACAATGATGTCATCTAGGAAAATTTGACATTCCAAGAAAAATTGTGAATGAGACCTCCAATATAATGCAAGAGAAAATTTTACTACAGAGAATGAGTGTTTAAAATAAAAGATGGGTTTTGATTGTTTACTAAACAAATTAAAAATAGTAACAACCATGGCAAGTAAACATTCTTCATAAAAATAAAGCAAAGCTTTTTGAAGCTACACCAAGGCCATAGTAGCCATTCAAGAAAGACCAAAACTAACTGAAAATGATCAAACCAAAAGCATAATGTAGCCAGCAAACAGAGCAAGAGAAAAGGCACCTAGGGTAAAAATTGACTTATAACATTGTCCAATTATTTCAAGATGGTATACAGCATCTTGGACGTGGACTTATGGAAATTTGTGCTCCAATTCAACATTCTAGTGTAAGTTGTAGAAATGTTTTTATTTTAATTTTTAGCCAAAACCTTTTGGATTCCATTTTAAAATAATATTTTGTATGCATTGAACGTTGAAAGCATATGGCCTGAAGTTAACAACCACAAACCTCTAGTGGCCCCTTGGGAGACTCAAACTTGAGACCTTGGATCTTATTCTTATGTCTTTACCACTCGGCCCCTTGGGGTTAAATCTTGATGAGACTAATATTATTGAATGTGAAAAATTGATGCATTTTATGTCTGGTTTGTGCCTTTAGAAGCTTTTAAGAGCATACCATGCGATTATGCCATGAAGTCAAAACTCCCTTATTATGTGAATTGGATATTGTTGCTTCAAATTGGGTATAGTATCGGTGGTTGATGATCTATGTTACATAAAAACACCATTTTAGCATTAGAAACAAAAACAAAAGAGCATTAAGTAATATCACATTTAGTTGTGTCCCTCATTTCTTAAATTTGGAAATAGATTAATCCGATTTTAGGCACATACACACCTCTGACATCCATACCCAAGTTATTGGAACATGGCATGCAGAAAATATGAAAGCTGAACTATAATTTGGAATGAACTTAAAATGAAATCTGTAATTTAAGCAGCTGTATTTATCATAATCAATTCAAGGAAATGGATCCATGTAGCTTACACTAAAGTAATTGGGATTTGGGATAAAGCCTTGTCGAGTTGAGTTTTATTCTAGCTTGCATGTGTGCACACATACTAGCAAGGTGGGTAAGTACAAGGTTAGGTGGGTGTGTGATTTGGGACTTTCTCTTTCCAAAGTACTCCTGGCTTTTGCCAACTGAAATGACTATGAATGGAAACAAAAAAATGTCCTCCTAAGATTCAATTAGGAAACTTGACTCGGGCAAATATGTTTATTCAATAAAAGAATTACCCAGGAAACAATAAGCCTAACAGAAATTGGAAATTAGAAACATGTCTTATGAACTATTGCTAGATTGGTCCTATATATTTGCTTTGTCCAGTATCAGCTGAGAAAAAGGGAATGTGAACTATAATTGCAGCTTTCTATTTTCGACAAATATAATTTTTTTTTATTATTTAAATTGGTAAGCTTTTGAAAGAACTTATGCATGCCCTTTAAAATCTACTTTTGAATATTACATAAACAAATCCCCCAAAACTAACACCGGGCATTCCTTATTAAAGATTTCCATCAAACTAGAAAGGAGATAAACATTACTCATTACATTACTCAAGTCACCAGTGGACACAAGGGGTGGCTAGGGGCACCATGGGCCCCTGTGATCCTTTCAAAGAACATAATTAAGAATATGCACTAGCTGCCATGTACTAACTCACATCTTCATTTTTTGTTTTGTCATAGGTCCTCAATTTCTTATTCTTCCACTACAAGCAAAGGTATAATTTTTCTCAGTTCCATGAATTACTAGCGGGTGTGTTTTTTACTCTTTTATACTAGTTAGACCCCCACGTGCAGAGCACGTGGGGGTCACGACATTGTTAGCGTCGATAATTGAAATGTACATGTAAAATATGAGATGTCCCAAGGGTAGACAGAGAATAACACCAGAGGGACATACTCATTTGTTCATCCAAATCACAGAGAATTTCTTAGCCCCTATACTTTGTCTCAATGATCAATTACACACCTAGACTTTGAATAATGTCAATTTTATCCCTATACTCTTTGAAATCGTATCAATTTAGCCCCTACCGTCAAATTTGAAATGGAAAATTTTCAAAAATTACAATTTGACCCCAATTTCAAAAGAAAGATGCAAACTCACCCTCTTCTACTCAAATCCACCATCTCCTGAAACCCTCTCCAAATCCAAACCCCAAAACCACTTCTACTTCTTCTTTAACCTCTCTCATCCTTCTCTGTTCTAGTATCTTATACTCACTTTCACACACACATATAGATATATATATATATATATAGAGAGAGAGAGAGAGAGAAAGAAAGAAAGGAGGAGAGAGAAGATGAAAGGAGAATATGTAGAGGAAAATGATCCCACACCTCTGATGAAACCAACAGTCCCACCATCGCCACCATGAAATCACTTGTGAAGAGATTCGCATCCTCACATTCAACTAAAATTTGATAATAACTTATCATTTGCAACAAAGTAATAATAATGATAAATAACCATTGAGCTTCCTATCTATAAACATCAAAATTCATATCGTACGACTCAAAATAATATGCAAATGTGTAAAGTAGATATTGAAAGAAAAACTAAAAACCCTCACCAGAAATCCTATCGCTGAGACCGAGCACTCGACACAATTCAATAACTTGCTGATACCTTGCAGCAATGGCAACAAAATCAATATGTCCCTCTATGTGGATGTTTGGGAAGTTATTATTTTAGTAGGCTACTTTAGTTTTTGGCTATTTTAGAAAACTAAAATTTTTGTATTTGGGAAGATGATTGGATTCAACTGTCTTTCCCCAACCTTGAATTCACATTAAGAAAGAAATTATTTTGGAAAAATTTCTTGTAGTGCACCGAAAATGCGGTAAAATTTTAATCTGTTCTAATAACATATTAGATTGTTAACCATTAACTCTTTTAAAAGTTTAAAATTTGTAAGGAGAAGTGTAATTTAATCTTTATCCATTTGAAGGGGGAAAAAAAAGTGTTTGGATTGAAAAACAGATCTAAGAGTTACGTGAAATCTTTCTTGCAGTTTGCAAAGTCACTCTGACTTTCACATTTTCTTCAGTTGTCAATAGATAGTAAAACTACCACTTATCAACGACAAATACAAATATTTGATAGGACCTAGGTGTGTAGTTTGAAGTCTATGTGACAAATGCAATTATGCTGGCTTCACTTGGGAAAACACTTTGAAAGAAGGAAGTGGTCCAGAAAACGAGTTTCACATAGAAATCCACTCTTTTTTGTTTTATTTGTTTTTTTTTAAAAAAAAATAATAATTTAATTTACAAAAGTCCATATGTAGAGGTCACCAATCTATTTTGCCTGTGGACCAAGACAACAATAAGTGGAGAGGCTGGTGAATTGAAAACAATTTAATTTTTAATTTTTAATTTTCCAAAAATAAAAAATCCAATAATTTGCATGTGCATATTTTCTTTTTCTTTTTTCTATTGCATTTCAGAAAGTATGTATGATGAGGGACGTATTCAATCCAACAAGAAGAAAGAAAAAAAAAAAGAATCGATCCTGCTACTTGGATGCGGACAGCATGAAAAGGAGACTCTTTGAAGCAGATATACTAAGAATTATTGTAGTACTTGATAACTAACCTTTGGGAGCCAGCAACTTTGTACTTATGGACAGGAAGAACATTTATCTCTTCCTCAGTCATTGAAGAAACCGTGGGAACATTATCAGAATCTAGTGCTCTTAAAGTTTGATAATTTGCGTTTAGCAAACAAATAGCTTTTAAAAACCTGATTTAGTTTACCTAAATGAAGTTTTTATGCTTCCGGGAAAAGAAAAGAAAAAGGAGAACAAAAATTGTGTACATCACCTCCTTTGTATCATTTTTCAGTTCATTTGTTGTTGAATCTTTGAGCTAGACCATAGTGAACTTCAGAAAATCAAAATAGTTAAAATTTAGATTTAGTTTACATGTGGTTTTAAAATTGATTAGAATTTGAGTAGTTGAATTTTTTAAGATTGATTCGAGTATCTGCAATTTTTAAGATTTGAATTTGAATTTAATTTTAAAAATTCATGTTAGACACACAAACATTTAAATTAGATTAGATTCCCTCAAGTTCCACAACTTTAGTATTTATTATTAGCAAGCATCGCTTGTGTTGTCAATATTATTCGATTTTGTTTCATGGACCTCCAATATAATTATATCCGTCATTCCTAATCGAAAAAACATTCAATGAATAACTGAACAAGGTGTTGACAATCATACACAAACATCTAAATTACATTCTCCACAAGTTAAAAGCAGTTTGGAATACTACACCGATCATTTGTATTGTCTAAAATATCATACATTATTCCTAATCCAAAACCAGTTCAGCTAATACAAGAGCAACGTCTTTTCCAATCATACATAAACATCTAGAAACCAGTTTAGTAAAACAATCGCTTTTGTTTCCTTGAGTTGGGAAAATTTTGCAAAATCTGTAGGTAGTCTCAGTGTGTGTGAAGATAAAATTAAACAATATCTAGGTTAATTTTTAAAGAAAAAATTCAAACTGCAAAACGCAAACCGCCTGCCCATCCGCAAATCCTATCCATACAAACCGCAATCCGCACTGCGGGCGGTTGCGGTTTGACTTTTTTTCAAACCACATAGATGCGGGCGGGTCAAAACCGAACCGCAAACCGCACAAATCCGATCCGCGAACACCCCTCTTGGCCTTAGAATTCAATCAGTCAAGTTTTTTATCTTCTTTTAACTCTATTATTTTTGTGGATCAATAATAGAACTGTTAAATTTTACTCTTTCCTAAGAGTTCCAAACTAAAAACCAATTAAATCTTGAGATATATGGGTACCATCATGAATGTATTGCAGCAAGTACATACAAAATGTTGGAAGTGATCTGACCTTTGATTAAAGTTTAATACCATAATTTCATTTAATTGCCACAAATAGACTGGTTTGGAAAGGCACATGTAATGGGACAGGTAGAAAACAGCCATATATAGGCTTTAAGACCATTTGTGTATATATTTGTGTTTACATATGCTACATGGCCAAAATTTATGTTTGTTTTCTTCTTCCCTTAAACCTAACTTTTGCCAATTTCTATGCATGGTAGATACTGATCGTGATAAGCTGGCACAATCTGGTGGAAAATTTGCTCATTACCTGTGCAAGATCTTAGATGTGTACTTTTCGTATCATCGTGATTCTTACTGCATGAAAGGTTTTTTTTTAATTTTTTTTATTTATTATTATTATTTTTTGGTATGAAAATAGAACCCAGTTAAATGGTAGAACCTTTTCATTTGACATATTGATGGTAGTTTTGGACTTGATGTAGGTGTTTATCTTCATGATCCAACAGCCCTTCTTGCAGCTGTTAATCCTTCATTGATCACTTATACAGAAGGTATTGTTAGAGTCCAGACAATTGGCATCACAAGGGGCCTCACATTATTTTACAACAAACAGAAAAGGTGGGGTTGTTTGGCACTCCAAATCACTCCCAATGGTTTATTATAGTATGCAAGTTGATGAAGCCAACAGAAATAAGATGGTATTTATGGATGGCTTAACCATAAGATGGGACCTTTTTCAATTTAACTGTCAATTTGAATTGCAACTTTTATTGTATTTATTTGGGCTTAACCATACTTCCAAATAGGGGTAGGTGTCGTGTCGTGTTGGGTCATGTTCGTGTCGTGTCATTTCGGATTTGTCATAATTATTATTTCATGTTATTGTGTTGTGTCATTTTCGGTCCATGTCCAGTTCGTGTCGTCTTAACGTGTCATGCTAACAAATTTCACTATTAACTAAAAATATCAAATATGTGAAAAAAGTTTGAAAATTTCTACATAAGTTAAATTTAATGAAACTAATCTCCATTAAATGAAATTATTTATAAAAATATTTAATTCTAACTTTATTTTATTTTCTTAATTTATAAAAATTATATTTTATTATTATATTTTTTATTAGATTAACTCAAATAATAGACAAAAAATACATTAAATTCAATTAAAAGCAAAACAAAACCTATATTAAACTTAAAATCGTATTTTACATACTTTTTAATAAATTGGATGTAATTACGAAAGAGATTAAAAAATGAAATGATACTTTTTAGTGGAAATAATATTAAAATGTGTAGCTAATTGTATATTGTACGGGTTATCCGTGTTAGTTTCATGTTATACAGATTTGACACTAACCCGACTTGTTTAATATTTATGTTATCAAGTCGTGTTATATACATGTTCGTGTTAGGAAATGGTCAACTCTAACCCGCTAATTTCGTGTGCGGTTTGAGTCGTGTTATCGTGTCTTGTCACAAATTCCCACCCCTACTTCCAAATAATAATTAAAAGCCAACAAAAATAAGATGGTTTCTTGAAATCCTGAAACGATTTACCCAAAATAAATGTTAGGAGAATAATGAGATTGACTGGAAACATATTTGGCTTTGGAAACTACATAGAAACAAATTATACCAATGAAAACAAAATAGAATCATATATTGCTTTTGGAAATGAATAGAATGATTTCTCCTTTGATTTTTATAAGCTTACAAGAATATGTGCCAGCCTTAACAAATGTGGACTTAGCTTTCTTGGGCCCCTTAAATGGAACATGAATTAATTGGTCCTAATGATTTATTGGGGTCAAATCTTAGTTGCAAGAATTTCCTACTTGGGTGGCGTTCCTTAGTTAGAGACATGATTCCACGCTCCCTTCGAGTAAGATTCTCACTCCAAGGAGATAGAACCCTCTCAAAGATACAAATATCACAGAAATAAAAGAAAAATAACTTAAACTTATTGTAGCAATTTTTATTTGTATGTTATTAATTTATACTTAACAAAGACAATTTGTAATTGACATAAATCACTAATATTTATTCATATTTAACATATATATTACAATTAGGCAGAAAAAAAAATTTAGAATATATTTATATATTTAACCTATAAAATATTTACACGCTCTCGGAGGTGCTCTCAACCTTGAAATTTTTTCTATGCCCTCACTACCCTGCCCTGACTCCTGCTTCTGCTTCCACTTCCACTTCCACTTCCACTTCCACTTCCACCCCCAATCCTACTTTGTGCTGTAAGTTTTCTGAAAGCTTTTTTGTCTATTCAAATGTAAGTAATACAAAGATTACAACCAATATTTATAGCAATCCGAAACCGAATCTATAATAGGAAATAACCCTATACAATCAATCTACAATCAATCGAATATTCACAAATAACCTAATTGATATATTTTCATAATTTACATAATATTCTTATACCCCCGCTCAAACTCAAGGTGTTTTAGTAGAAAATATTGAGAGTTTGCCAAGAAGAAACTGAAATCGAGCAGTGGTGTGAGTTTTCATAAAGAAATTAGCAAGTTTCGAAGCCAAAGAGACGAAAGGAAGTGAGATGGAACCAGACTGCAGATGCTAACGTACAAAATGACAATCAGTCTCAATGTGCTTCGTCCGCTCATGAAAGACAGTGTTATGGGCAATCTGAATAGCATTGGGGTTGTCACAGTAAAGGGAGGTCGGAGAAGACTGAGGGACACCTAAATCAGTCAAGAGACAACGAAGCCAAATAATCTCAGCTGTAGTATGAGCCATAGCACGATATTCAGCCTCTACAGTGGAACGTGCAACAACAATTTGTTTCTTGCTCTTTCAAGAAATCAAGGAATCACCAAGAAACATGCAGAAGCCAGAAGTGGACTTGCGATCAGTGACATCACCAACCTTATCAGAATCAGCATAAGTGACCAAGTCCAAAGAGGAAGTAGAAGACAACAAAAAATCCTGAAATATAGTACCTCGGAGATAGTGAAGAATTCGAAGCAAAACAGTCCAATGTATAGAACGAAGAGTAGAAACGAACTGACTAATCACATGAACAGCATATGTAAGATCAGGGCGAGTAACCGTCAGATAGACTAAGCAACCCACGAGCTCTCGATATAAAGTAGGATCATCCAGAAGAACACCATCAGTAGTGGTGAGCTTTACATTAAGCTCAATGGGGAATATCAGAAATCATAGTGTCAGTAAGACCGGCACGATGAATAACCTTATTGGCATACTTGGCCTGAGAGAGAAAGTAACCCTTGGGAGAAGAAGCTACCTCAATACCAAGAAAATATCGCAATGGGCTCAGATTTTTCATTTCAAAGGTGCGGAAAAGATACTGCTTGACCTCAGATATAGTAGAAGAATTAGAACTAGTGTTGATCATATCATCCACATACAGTAATAATGTAACAAATCCAGCAAATGTGTGGAGAAGAAATAAAGTAGAGTTCTGGGCACAAGGATAAAACCCAAGCTCAGTAACAACAATCTGAAAGCGATCATATCAAGCATGGGAAGACTGCTTCAGATCATACAGAGTACGCCGAATGTGACAAACCCATCCAAAGGAATGGTGAAGGTCAGGGGGAGGACATATGTAAACCTCCTTAGTGAGATGGCCATTAAGAAAAGCATTCTTAACATCTATCTAATAAAGAGGCCAAGAACGAACAGCAGCGACAGAGATCAAAGTACAGACAGTAGTCATCTTAGCAACAGGAGCAAAGGTCTACTCATAATCAATACCATACTCTTGTGAGAAATCTTTAGCAACCAAACGAGCTTTGTAGTGCTCAAGAGAACCATCAAAATGATTCTTGACTTTGTAGATCCATTTGCAACCAACCAAATTCCTACCAGCAGGCCAACGAACCAACTCCCAAGTACTAGTTTTTTGTAAAGCAGACAACTCATCCTCTATATCTTGAACCCAATGAGGATCCTGACAAGCCTCCTTATAAGACTGAGATTTTGAAAAAGAGTGAATAGCAGATAAAAAAGTACAATAGGAAGTAGAAAAATATATATTAGACCAACCCAACCTGTTTGGAGGATGACGCGCACGAGTAAGATATCGGTGTGCAGCAGGATCAAAGTCATCAGATGTATACAGCAGCAGGGGCAGAGACAATCGGTGGAGGAGGAGCTTGGCAATGAGAATAAACTAACAACGGATGAGGAAAAGAAACCGAATGAGGAGAAGCAGCCAGAGGTGAAGGAGGAGGAGAAGATGGGACAAGTTCAAGAGGAACTGTGGAGATATACTCATTAGACGGGACCTCAGAAGGAAATGGATCAATATGAACCAAATTCTCTTTGGAAATTGAGGCGGTGAGAGGAGGAAGCTGAAAGTAAGGTAGAGATGGAAAGTCATATGATGAGAGGCACCGGAGTCAAAAATCCAGACAGATGAAGAAATATCTGAAGAAGATCCAAGCAAACCTGAATGAAGAGATGAAACAATGGAGGCAGATGGGGATGGTTGGGAGGTAGACAATGTATGCTGAAGTTGACTAATCCGAGCACGCAAGGAAGCCAGATCAGGAGTTGGAGCTGGAGCTAGAGCTGATACAGTAGAACTGGCGGGAGCCTGAAAATTACTCGGAGAAGAAGAGCAAAACTAGGTTCGAGACTGCTGAAAAGACGAGCTAGATAGGCATCCCTTCTTGGGACAGTGATACTTTCAATGGCCCCTTTGATGGCAGAAGGCACACTCATCCGAAGCCAGAGACATTATAATAATAACCAAAAAACTGAGGGGTTCAAGTGTAATAACCCAAAATAGAGCAAAATAGCCAAACCAAAAGTTTAAGTCTAATAACCAGAAAATTGAGGGGTCAAACTGTAAATAAGTGTTTATTTTTATTTTTACTTCTATTTTTATTTTTTTATAACCAAATAACAGTGCTAATATAGGGTCAAGGAACACTTCGGAACAGAGAGAGAGAGAGCAGCAGCAGCAGCAGCAGAAGCAGTAGCAGACGAACCAAGGGGGAGAGAGGACTGTCGATCGAACACCCCAGACGACCCACGAACATTCCAGACGACCCACGAACCCCAGAGAGAGAGAGAGACGAGAGAGCCTTGAATCGCGACTTTAGACCAGGCACAGAGGATTGTCGCGACTTTGAAGAAGACCAAAGAATAGCTTTGCAACTTCGGAGAAGCCCAGAGAAGACTTCGAGCTTCGAATGATCAAGGTCAGACCTAGGGTTTCGGACGTGGCTCTGATTCCATGTAAGTTTTCTGTCTATTCAAATGTACATAATACAAAGATTACAACCAATATTTATAGCAATCTGAAACCTAATCTATAATAGGAAATAACCCTATGCAATCAATCTACCATCAATCGAATATTCACAACTAACCTAATTGATATATTTCCGTAATTTACATAATATTCTCACATGTGCAAGTAAGGGTCAAATAAAGATAACAAATATTTTAAAGGGTAAGGGAAAAAACAATAGAGATTTCTGTAAATTTATGTATATATATGTGCATTCATCAAGTTAGAGTGGTGGTGTATGTGAAAATTAATGTAAAATCTTTAAAGATAATATCATTGCTAATACATCCATTTTAGTGATTTTAGTTGTTTTAGACATTTGAATATGGTGCATTTGAGTGAGTATATATGGACAAGTTGTGTAAATCAAACAGCTAAGTTAAAGATATTATTATTGATAGTTAGTTTTTGGTTCACTAAAATGAAGGTGGAATGTGGAATGACCATTCCTTTAAATGGTGAATGATGATTCTATTTGTAGTGCATTTCTCATAATGTTTTTAGTGAACCAAACATTATAAATGACATTATGATGGGATGATCATTCCCTTCTAATCATTCCAGTGATCCAAACATAACATTAGTTGAATTTATTGAGTAATTTACTGAAAATTTGATGAGTAATTTACTGAGAATTTAGAGGCAATTTTTCTTAGTAATTTACAGAGAATTTACTGAGAACTTACAGAGTAATATACTGAGAATTTACAGCGAATTTTCTGTGATTTTACAATGTAATTTACTTATAATTTACTTGCAATTTACTAGGTAATTTATTGAGAATTACAAAGCAATTTAAGAAGAATTTACTAAGTAATTTACTGAGATTTTGCTGGGAATTTAATAAGTAATTTACTGAGAATTTTCTGAGTAATTTACTAAGAATTTACATGGAATTTTGTGGGAATGTGCGGAGAATTTACTAAGTAATTTACTGTGTCTTTGTTGAGAATTTGCTAGGAATTTACTGATTAATTTACAGAGAATTTATTGAGTAATTTACAGAGAATTTAATGAGTAATTTACTGAGAATTTACTCGGAATTTACTAAGTAATTTGTTGAGAATTTACTGGGAATTTACTAAATAATGTAGTTAGAATTCATTGGGAATTTACTGAGAACTTACTGTTAATTTACTGGAAATTTTCTGAGTAATTTCTGAGAATTTACTGTAATTTACTGAGTAATTTAGTGGCAATTTACAGAGTAATGCACTGAGTAATTTACTGCGAATTTACTGGGAATTTGCTGTGTAATTTATTGAGAACATAGTGGGAATTTCTAGAGTAATTTATTGAGAATTTACAGGGAATTTACTTAGAAATTACTGGCAATTTTTTGAGTAATTTACTGAGAATTTACAAGCAATTTACTAACAATTTATTGGGAATTTACTGAGTATTTTCGGAGAATTTACTGAGTAATTTACTCAGTAATTAATTGAGTTATTTTTAGAGAATTCACTGAGAAATTTTCTAAGTAATTTATAGAAAATTTATTGCGAATTTTCTGAGTAATTTATTGGAAATTTGTTGAGAATTTACACTGTAATTTATTTGAAATTTACTGAAAATTTAGAGACTAATTTACTGTGAATTTTCTGAGTAATTTACATTGAATTTACTAAGTAAATTATTGGGAATTTACGGCGCAACTTTCTGAGTATTTCCTGAGAATTTATTGAGAATTGATTGGGAATTAACTGAGTAATTTACGGGGAATTTACTGACTAATTTACTGGGAATTTAATGAGTAATTTTTAGAGAATTTATTGAGAATTTTCAGAGTAATTTGCTGGGATTTTACAGGGAATTGACAGAGAATTTACTGTTTAATTTGTTGAGAAATTTTCTTAGAATTTTCTAAGAATTTACGGATAATTTACGGAGTAATTTACAGAGAATTTGCAGGAAATTTACTAAGTAATTTTATTGTTAATTTTATGAGTAATTTACTGGGAATTTACTGAGTAATTTACAAAGAATTTACGAAAATTTTACAAGGAATTGCCTGAGAATTTATTAGGAATTTACTGAATAATTTACTGAGAATTTACAAGTAATTTACTGAGCAAATTTACTGAGCAATTTGTTGAGAATTTACTGAAAATTTACTAAGAAATTTACTGGGAATTTAAGGATTAAATTACTAAGATTTGTTTTAGAATTTGCTGAGAATTTACTCAGTCATTTGCTTAGTGATTTACTGAGTATTTATTGGGAATTTACTGAATAATTTTGTGAGAATTTATTAGATATTTACTGAGACATTTCTAGGAATTTACTGAAAATTTACTTCGTAATTTACTCACAATTTACTGAATAAATGTACTGAGTAATTTACTCAAAATTTAAATAGTAATTTCTAGAGAATTTACTAAGTAATTTAATGGGAATTTACTGAGTAATTTACCGAGAATTACAGTGTAATTGACTAAGAATTTACTGACTAATTTATTGAGAATTTACTGGGAATTTATTGTGTAATTTACTGAGAATTCACTGAGTAATTTAGTTAGATTTTTTTTTGGAATTTACTGAGAATTTATTGGGAATTTATTTGGTAATTTTCTGAAAAATTACAGAGTAAATTACTGAGAATTTACTAACAATTTACTTAGTAATTTTCAAAAAATTTCGTGAGAACTTATCGAGTAATTTACTGAGAATTTACAGGGAACTTACTAAGTAATTTATTGAGAATTTATTGAGAATTTACTGAAAATTTGATGAGTAATTTACTGAGAATTTAGAGGCATTTTTTCTTAATAATTTACAGATAATTTACTGAGAACTTACAAGTAATCTACTGAGAATTTATAGCGAATTTAATGTGATTTTACAAGGTAATTTACTTATAATTTACTTGCAATTTTCTAGGTAATTTACTAAGTAATTTAAGAAGAATTTACTAAGTAATTTGCTGAGATTTTGCTGCGAATTCACTAAGTAATTTACTGAAAATTTACTGGGAATTTTCTGAGTAATTTACTAAGAATTTACATGGAATTTTGTGGGAATTTACGGAGAATTTACTCATAATTTACTGAGTAATTTATTGTGTATTTATTGAGAATTTGTTAGGAATTTACCGATTAATTTATAGAGAATTTATTGAGTAATTTATAGAGAATTTAATGAGTAATTTGCTGAGAATTCACTCGAAATTTACTAAGTAATTTGTTGAGAATTTACTGGGAATTTACTAAATAATGTAGTTAGAATTTATTGGGAACTTACTGGGAACTTACTGTTAATTTACTGGAAATTTTCTGAGTAATTTCTGAGAATTTACTATAATTTACTGAATAATTTAGTGGCAATTTACAGAGTAATGCACTGAGTAATTTACTGCGAATTTACTGGGAATTTGCTGTGTAATTTATTGGGAACATAGTGGGAATTTCTAGAGTAATTTATTGAGAATTTACAGGGGATTTACTTAGAAATTACTGGCAATTTTCTGAGTAATTTACTGAGAATTTACAGGGAATTTACTGGGAATTTTCTGAGAATTTACTGAGTAATTTACTAAGTAATTTACTTAGTAATTAATTGAGTAATTTTTAGGGAATTCACTGAGAAATTTTCTAAGTGATTTATAGAAAATTTATTGCGAATTTATTGAGTAATTTACTAGGAATTACTGAGAATTTATTCTGTAATTTGTTTGGAATTTACTAAAAATTTAGAGAGTAATTTAATGAGAATTTACTGAGTAATTTACATTGAATTTACTGAGTAAATTATTGGGAATTTACAACGTAACTTTATGAGTATTTCTTGGGAATTTATTGAGAATTGATTGGTAATTAAGTGAGTAATTTACTGGGAATTTAATGAGTAATTTTTAGAGAATTTACTGAGCATTTGTTGGCAATTTACTGAGTAATTTTCTAAGAATTTACTGAGAACTTACAGAGTAATTTGCTGGGGTTTTACAGGGAATTGACAGAGAATTTACTGGGTAATTTACCGAGAATTTACTGTTTAATTTGTTGAGAAATTTTCTTAGAATTTTCTAGGAATTTACGGATAATTTACTGAGTAATTTACAGAGAATTTACTGAAAATTTACTAAGTAATTTTACTAGGAATTTGATGAGTAATTTACTGGGAATTTACTGAGTAATTTACTAAGAATTTACGAAAACTTTACAAGGAATTACCAGAGAATTTATTGGGAATTTACTGAATAATTTACTTAGAATTTACTAGTAATTTACTGAGCAATTTGTTGAGAATTTATTGAAAATTTACTAAGAAATTTACTGGGAATTTAAAGATTAAATTACTGAAAATTTTTTTAGAACTTGCTGAGAATATACTCAATAATTTACTTAGTAATTTACTGAGTATTTATTGTGAATTTACTGAATAATTTTGTGAGAATTTATTAGATATTTACGGAGTAATTTCTAGGAATTTACTAAAAATTTACTTGGTAATTAACTCACAATTTACTGAATAAATGTACTGAGTAATTTACTCAAAATTTAAATAGTAATTTCTAGAGAATTTACTGAGTAATTTAATGGGAATTTACTGAGTAATTTACTGAGAATTTATTTAGAATTTACTGAGTAATTTACCGAGAATTACAGTGTAATTTACTGAGAATTTACTGGCTAATTTATTGTGTAATTTACTGAGAATTCACTGAGTAATTTAGTTAGATTTTTTTTTTGGAATTTACTGAGAATTTATTGGGAATTTATTTGGTAATTTTTTGAGAATTTGTAGAGAATTAACTGAAAATTTACTGAGTAAATTACTGAGAATTTACTAACAATTTACTGAGTAATTTTCTGAGTAATTTACAAAAAATTTAGTGAGAACTTATCGAGTAATTTACTGAGAATTTACAGGGAATTTTCTGAGTAATTTACTAAGAATTTACATGAAATTTTGTGGGAATTTGCGGAGAATTTACTCAGAATTTACTGAGTAATTTACTGTGTATTTACTGAGAATTTTCTAGGAATTTACTGATTAATTTACAGAGAATTTATTGAGTAATTTATAGAGAATTTAATGAGTAATTTACTGAGAATTCACTCAGAATTTACTAAGTAATTTGTTGAGAATTTACTGGGAATTTACTAAATAATGTAGTTAGAATTTATTGAGAATTTACTGAGAACTTACTGGAAATTTACTGGAAATTTTCTGAGTAAGTTCTGAGAATTTACTGTAATTTACTGAGTAATTTACTGAGAATTCATTCAGAATTTACTAAGTAATTTGTTGAGAATTTACTGGGAATTTACTAAATAATGTAGTTAGAATTTATTGAGAATTTACTGAGAACTTACTGTAAATTTACAGGAAATTTTCTGAGTAAGTTCTGAAAATTTACTGTAATTTACTGAGTAATTTAGCGGCAATTTACAGAGTAATGCACTGAGTAATTTACTGTGAATTTACTGGAAATTTGTTGTGTAATTTATTGAGAACATAGTGGGAATTTCTAGAGTAATTTATTGAGAATTTACCGGGAATTTACTTAGAAATTACTAGCAATTTTCTGAGTAATTTACTGAGAATTTACAGGAAATTTGTTTACAATTTACTGGGAATTTACTGAGTATTTTCTGAGAATTTACTGAGTAATTTACTAAGTAATTTACTCAGTAATTAATTGAGTAATTTTTAGAGAATTCACTGAGAAATTTTCTAAGTAATTTATAGAAAATTTATTGCGAATTTACTGAGTAATTTACTGGGAATTTGTTTAGAATTTATTCTATAATTTATTTGGAATTTACTGAAAATTTAGAGAGTAATTTACTGAGAATTTACTGAGTCATTGACATTGAATTTACTGAGTAAATTGTTGGGAATTTACGGCGCAACTTTCTGAGTATTTCCTGGGAGTTTATTGAGAATTGATTGGGAATTAACTGAGTAATTTACTGGGAATTTATTGAGTAATTTACTGGGAATTTAATGAGTAATTTTTAGAGAATTTACTGAAATTTTTTTGAGTAATCTACTGAGCATTTGTTGGCAATTTACTGAGTAATTTTTTGAGAATTTGCTGACAACTTATAGAGTAATTTGCTGGGATTTTACAGGAAATTGACAGAGAATTTACTGTTTAATTTGTAGAGAAATTTTCTTAGAATTTTCTAGGAATTTACGGATGATTTACCGGGTAATTTACTGGGAGTTTACTGAGTAATTTACTAAGAATTTATGAAAATTTTACAAGGAATTACTTGAGAATTTATTGAGAATTTACTGAATAATTTACTTGGAATTTACTAGTAATTTACTGAGCAATTTGTTGAGAATTTACTGAAAATTAACTAAGAAATTTACTGGGAATTTAAGGATTAAATTACTGAGAAGTTTTTAAGAATTTGCTGAGAATTTACTCAGTAATTTACGTAGTGATTTACTGAGTATTTATTTTGAATTTACTGAATAATTTTGTGAGAATTTATTAGATATTTACTGAGTAATTTCGAGGAATTTACAGAAAATTTACTTGGTAATTTACTCACAATTTACTGAATAAATGTACTGAGTAATTTACTCAGAATTTAAATAGTAATTTCTAGAGAATTTACTGAGTAATTTAATGGGAATTTACTAAGTAATTTACTGAGAATTTATTTAGAATTTACTGAGTAATTTACCGAGAATTACAGTGTAATTGACTGAAAATTTACTGACTAATTTATTGAGAATTGACTGGGAATTTATTGTGTAATTTACTGAGAATTCACTGAGTAATTTAGTTAGATACTTTTTTTGGAATTTACTGGGAATTTATTGGGAATTTATTTGGTAATTTTCTGAGAATTTATAGATTATTAACTGAAAATTTACCGAGTAAATTGCTGAGAATTTATTATGTAATTTACTGAGAATTTACTAACAATTTATTGAGTAATTTTCTGAGTAATTTACAAAAAATTTAGTGAAAACTTATCGAGTAATTTACTGAAAATTTACAGGGAACTTACTAAGTAATTTACCGAGAATTTAAAGAGTAATTTATTGAGTAATTACTGAGAATTTATTGAGAATTTACTGAAAATTTGATGAGTAATTTACTGAGAATCTAGAGGCAGTTTTTCTTAATAATTTACAGAGAATTTACAGAGTAATCTTCTGAGAATTTACAGCGAATTTACTGTGATTTTACAATGTAATTTACTTATAATTTACTTGCAATTTACTAGGTAATTTACTGAGATTTTGCTGCGAATTTACTAAGTAATTTACTGGGAATTTACTGAAATTTTTTTGAGTAATTTACTAAGAATTTACATGGAATTTTGTGGGAATTTACGGAGTATTTACTTAGAATTTACTAAGTAATTTACTGTGTATTTATTGAGAATTTGCTAGGAATTTACTGATTAATTTACACAGAATTTATTGTGTAATTTACAGAGAATTTAATGAGTAATTTACTGAGAATTCACTCGGAATTTACTAAGTAATTTGTTGAGAATTTATTGGGAATTTACTGAGAACTTGCTGTTAATTCACTGGAAATTTTCTGAGTAATTTCTGAGAATTTACTGTAATTTACTAAGTAATTTAGTGGCAATTTACAGAGTAATGCTCTTAGTAATTTACTGCGAATTTACTGGGAATTTGCTGTGTAATTTATTGAGAACATAGTGGGAATTTCTAGAGTAATTTATTGAGAATTTACAGGGAATTTACTTAGAAATTACTAGCAATTTTCTGAGTAATTTACTGAGAATTTACTTACAATTTACTGGGAATTTACTGAGTATTTTCTGAGAATTTACTGAGTAATTTACTAAGTAATTTACTCAGTAATTAATTGAGTAATTTTTAGAGAATTCACTGAGAAATTTTCAAAGTAATTTATAGAAAATTTCTTGTAAATTTACTGAGTAATTTACTGGGAATTTGTTGAGAATTTATTCTGTAATTTATTTGGAATTTACTGAAAATTTAGAGAGTAATTTACTGAGTAATTTACATTGAATTTGTTGAGTAAATTATTGGGAATTTATGGCGCAACTTTCTGAGTATTTCCTGTGAATTTATTGAGAATTGATTGGGAA
>NW_021025243.1:31625-56044 GCF_004153795.1 Camellia sinensis
AGAGAGATTGAGTCATGTGCTGTTTCTTATTCCTTATAGAAACACAATTTCAAAAGTTATTAAGAGTACTTAATTTTTTAGTCTCATAAATACGTATTATACACATTCGTTACATTTCCATTGAACATTAATTCAATATATTGTAGCACTGAAAAAATGGTTATAGATAAAAGCCAATGGGATTGCACATCTCGACAAATGAGAATGGTGTTTTTATGCACAAAGGAGAAATAGACTACAAGATTGACAAATTTTCTTGACATCTTTACAGTCATGGAACACATATGTTATATGTTAACAATCTTTAGGTAAACAACTATTAAATTATATTCAAGTTATAATATTACTTAACATTACATTAAACAAAACTATTGAAACTTTGGATAGTAGACCGTAAGCAAACAAGGCTGCTCGAGCTCGAAACAATCATAAAGGTTTATTAATGCACAAAGAAGAAATAGATCTACACAGAACTTTAATAGGTTATTCTTTTAGGGGTGACATGAACAATGAAATTGGTAGAGCTTCTGATAGTGACACGCAAGTTTTAAAAACCGGACCGGTGAAGTGAACCGGAAAAATGATCGGTGTGACGGGTCACCGGTTCAACCGTCGGGTTGAACCCACACGAAAACCGTATGCGCGTCATAATATACTTAACGAATTTACCTTTAAAATAAAAATATAAGCTAATAAAATTATAATTAAAATTTTAATATCTTAATTTTTCTCTGTTAATATTTTTTTTTAAAAAAATATAAAAATATATTTAAAAAAATTATTAATCTTTAATTTGGAAGAAGATAATCAATATTCATATTCAATATTCCCTCCAATATGATTTTAATTCAAATAATTTGATTGGAAAAGAAGAGCAAAAATTTTGGAGGGATATCAAAACTTTATAGTTCCCTCCAATAGATTTGATTGAATCCCACATAGATTTCTTGGAGTTTTTTTGAAGAATTTTTTTCTTATAAATACGATAGAGGCTTTCACAATGAAATTCAAAGCGTCTCAATGGGATTCCTTCACAAAGAGGAGACCCTTAAAAGCAGAGTTTCCAAATTAAATTTTTATATATATATATATATAGAAAGAAAGAAAGAAGAAAGAAAGAAATTAAAAAAAAAGAAAAAAAAAATCAAAAATTTCGTTTTTATCAAACTTTAAATTATCGATGTTCCGGTCCGACCGCCGGTTTTCCGGTTCTCCCAAAATTAGGCTGGTTTTTCACTGCGGGGTTTTCCGGTTCTATGGGAATACCCGGCACCGGAACATTCGACCGGTCGGCGGTTCAACCGGTTGAACCGCCCGGTCCGGTCCGGTTTTCAAAACCATGGTGACACGTCATTCTCTGAGTAAGATTTTTATTGAATTTTAATAAAATATTTTTTAGCAATTATATTGGAGGTCAAATTTTACTTAAAAGTATTTAAAAAATTAGTTTTGTTTATAGCAACAGATGGAGTTCAATCTTTAGAGGTCATAACCGGAATGAATGAGAATAGACAACTGATGAGTATTAATAGCAATGCAAGTAGTATGTATCCTGAATCAAACTTTAGTCATTTTATAATATTATACTCAAAACAATTATTTTCACGTTAAATTATTTTATTTTTTTAGGAAGAATTGAACAAAACTGAGACTTTGGAGGATCTAATCAAATGTGTTCCCATTATGGTGCAATTTTTTGGTATGATGAATAAACTATTAAATCTACACGACCAACTATTCTAAAGTTCTCAATTTGTTGTCGAGAAGGAAAAGTGCAATTGCAACTTTAAAAAATACCCTGAGCTTCCTAAAGGTACTCTTAGATTATGAAGGTAGTTAAAGATCTAAAACATTTAGAGAAAATATAAGAGCATACAACTCTATATTTGTGTTCATCTCAATGGGTGGGAAAATTGATAATCAGATTAATAATGGTAGTGGACCATATTTATTTCGGCTTAACGGTCAAAATCAGCTAAGATTGGTTCATTATTCCTAATTATTGGTAAATTCCTTAAGTTTGCACAACTATACATTTATGATACCGAAAATGAAGCTAAGAATAGAGTAAATTCTCTATACAACAATGATGCTAGAACAAACAAAGACTGAACAATTGTTGATGGACTACTACAAATACTTGATGAATAATGTATTAGCAAAAGTCTTCCGAATGGCAAGAGATAGGTTTTAACAGTCAGACTTTATACCAGTTTGTTTAAAAATTATTGGAGTTCGTCAAAGAGACGGAAAACAACATAATCTGCCAACAGCCTCTGAGGTGGCAGTTTTAATTGTGGGAGATGGTATTGAACCTAATGGTCATTGAGATATCATCGTTGAACAAAGACGTTTTGTTCTTAGAAGGATTAATGAGTTACATCTAAGTTTTATGGCAATGCAATATCCTTGGAAGTCTCTCTACGAAAAGAAGTAAATTAAATATGCAAGAGTATTATGCTTTTCGAATACAACAAAGAGCATTTGAAGGATAAACATTACTTCTAGAAGGCCGATTGTTTCAGTAATACTTGGTTGATGCATATACATGTATAAAGGAACAGAGATTATCGTGGGCGAGAAATAATCAACCAAAATTAAGAGCAAATTTGTATAATGGATTAAGTGATGCCATTGTTGCTGGAGATAGTAATTCTGGAAGATGATTTATTTTGCCTTCATCATTTACTGGTGGACCAAAAGTATATGGTACAAAATTATCGAGATGCAATGACAATATGTAGATGGGTAGGGCCATCAAACCTATTTATCACATTTACATGTAATGTAGAATGGTCTAAAATACAAAAGTTTCTAGGTTTAATCCCTAGACAAAAAATGGAAGATGGACTTGATATTATTGTTTGTGCATTAATTCAAAATCAAATTAGACAAATTAATGAAAGACTTATGTCAATGTAGATACTTTGGAAGGGTTATGACAAGTATTATAATACTTATTTTTTTTCTCACATAAAATACATAATTATTTATATACGTCAGTAAACTAAAATGTTTTTATATATTACAACAATCTATACCATTGAGTATAAAAAAAGAGGCTTGCCACATGCTCATGTCATACTCTCTTTACACCCAAATGACAAACAACCAAATGCAACAGATGTTGATAGGTTTACATCCACAGAAATACTTGATTTAAAAGATGATCCAATAGGACATGGGGCAGTTGTTCAAATTTATGATTCATGGACCTTATGGGGCTTCAAACCTTAGATCACCAAGTATGGTAGATGAAAAATGCTCAAAGTATTACCCTAAAAAGTTCTACAATAAAATCATTATAGATCAAGATGGCTTTCCCATTAATAGAAGAAGACAAACTGGTACAAAAGCTTTACAAATGGCATTGAAGTGGATAACAGATGGGTTATACTACATAATAGAGATTTGGTAGTCGAATATTATACACACATTAATCTTAAATGGTGCAATCAATCCAGGTCAATAAAGTACTTATTTAAATACATGAATAAAGGTCAAGATCGGGCAACTGTAATGATTGAAAAGAACATTGTGACTGACAACTCAATCAATTCGCAAATCATTAGAGAAGTAGATGAGACTAAAACCTTTTTAGATTGTTGTTACATATCTGCTTTAGGATCCTGTTGGAGAATATTTAAGTATGATATTCAATTTCATTGAGAGGCTAACTTTTCATCTTACAAATGAACAACCTATTGTATTTCAAGATTATGATGACTTAGATGCAATTTTGAATAGAGTTGACCTTCAACAAACAATGTTCACACAATGGATGCTCACAAGCAAAATTCATGCACATGTAAAACAATTACATTGCGTAAAAAAAGAAAAATTATGGAAAGAGAGAAAATTTGGAAGAGCTATGAGGAGAATCTATTATGCACATCCTTCCTCTGGTGAAAGGTTTTATTTGAGAATGCTTCTAAATGTTATGAGAGGCCCAGAAAGCTATGAAGATATTAGAATTATAAATAACATTTTATATCCTACTTTTAAAGAAGCAAGTAATGCACTTGGGTTGTCGGATGATGATAATGAATGGTATGTCGCAATCCAAGAAGCATGAGAATGGTCTATTGGTCACAAATTGCATGAAATGTTCATGATTTTATTGTCATTTTGTGAAGTTGCTAATTCATTCGAGTTATGGAATAGAAATTCTGAGTTGCTTTCAGATGATATTAAACACATGCAAAGACAACTACTTAATGACCCCCAATTTCCTATGCTACTATTTTTAGATTAGGGCTTTCAGCGTGTTATGCAAAATAAATTGATTAGAGAAGAGTTGGCCTACGATTGTGATGAATTTTAGAACGGTTTTTCACAATTACATGCAGCTTTAAATGAAGAACAATGTACAATTTTTGATGTTGTTATACATGACGTGGAGCATAAATTGGGTGGTTTATTTTTTGTATATGGTAGTGGAGGTACTGGAAAGACTTTTCTTTGGAAAACAATGATAACCTATCTTCATTCACAAGAAAAAATTGTCTTAGTTGTTGCTCCTTCGGGAATAGAAGCTCTATTATTTTATGGGGACAGAACAACTCATTCAAGATTCAAAATACCTATTTTTGTAGATGAAGACACCATTTGCGCAATAACACAACAATCATAATTAGCAGAGCTTATAAGAAAGGTTTCTCTTATTATATGGCATGAGGCACCAATGGACAATAAGAATTGTTTGGAAGCAATTGATAGAACTTTAAGGGATTTAGTGCAATCAGTGATTCCGAATTCGTTAAATAAGGTATTTGAAGGGAAAAAAATTGTTTCAAGAGGAGATTATAGACAAATACTAACTGTTGTACCAAAAGAAAATAAAGGCCTTATTGTTCAAGTATTAATTTGTTAGGTTTTTTGTTATTGGCAATCCCTTTTGACAAAACTCCATTCAGTTGTAATTTTATTTGTTCTTTTATTTTAGTGAGGTTATGAGTATTTACATGTGAATCCAATCCGAATTGTGCCTATGCAGAGGAGTTTGTGATCTTAATTCTATCATGTTTGCAGCTTCGCTGACTATTGCAGTTGAAGTTGATTGACCGCTCGAGCAGCTGATTGTGCGCTCGAGAGGAGATTCAATCCTTTCAGAAGTTTCACTCGCCTACAAAAGTACTAGGATTTGTATTTTCACGCTCGAGCGACCTTTCTTGCGCTCGAGCAGAGATCACAATTCTGAAACACGTGTTTTAGTCAGACCGCTCGAGCAGCCATTTCTGCACTTGAGCGGAGATCACGATTCTGTTTTTTATAAATCTGCGATTAATTTAGTTTCTAGGGTACGACTTCCAGATCTTCTTCTTGGGTATTAGGGTTTTCATCTACGGCTTCTTTGCTTCTTTCCTTCGATATCTGTTAGAGTTTAAATCATGAATTGAGTGGATTACATCAAAGAGTTTGTTTGTTTTATTTATTCAATACAAAAGAGAGAGTTGTTCTTCAGTGAATTTCGAGGAATTTGGGCCTGAAGCTTAGGTGGATTCTAGAGTGCCTCATCGTCGTGGATTCGACATCGGTGTTGTGGAGTCAACATTTTGCAAGACAATTCTGAGATGAAGATGGTGGTGGAAGAGGCGTATAGGGGTCGGTTCAATTCGGGCATGGATTCGCTAGGTAATTGAGGGTACACTTGTGTAATTCCTTTTTGTCTTTTTAGTGGATTGTTTTTTCAAAAATGTTTAAGACCCCCTTTCCCCACCCCCTTTGACCCCCTTTGCTTTTGATTAGTCAACTTTTTTATTTTTTTCTCCTTCACCCCCAATCCCCAACCCCCACGTGTGTGTGGGGTTTGGTGATTAAGGGGGTCTCAATCACATCTATATATATATATATATATATATATTTTTATGTTTTTCTATTATATAAAGGGAAGCACTGTGGTGATATTGACAATTTCGTCTCATAGTTTTCTTTCCTAAAATAGGCCTCAGAAATTATATAATTTTCATATATATTAATCTTTTTTGTCCGTTAGTAAAAGGATTTAATTGTAAAAATAGTCATCCACCCATGTTTTGGTACCTACTAAGCTATTTCCTATCATAGCAGTTACAAAATAAGTTCTTGAAAGGGCATAATATAAATGGGTCGAATCCAAGCCTTGGTTCGGCCCAATCTATTAAACCCAGGTCCAAGTGGGTTAGGTGAATGTGTGGGCAAGCCAATCAAACCCAACTCCATGATCAACAGTCCACCCAAGTCCTCAAGCACTTGGGCCCAACTTGCAGTGGAAAGGCTAGTCCAGCCGTGATACTACGCTGGGCCGAGTAGCAGGACTTAATTCACGGACCGAACTGATGGGCCGAACCCATCATCAGAAACCAAAGTGGGCCGAACCCACACAAAGATATTTAATTGGGCCAGTCCATCTCTGTAAAATAGCCTAATGAAAGGCTGAGCCGAGGCACAACGACACCGAGCTGAGGGAACCTCTCAGGGAAACGTGGAAGCTATGAATACTTGCATGTGCAGGCTGCCACCTCAGCTGGTCCCCTCTCCCTAGAATCACGAAAGTAGTTGCGCAAGGGAATGTGATTTGTAATAAGCATGGTTACAATGAGCATATGGTTTCATTGTTAACTACCTATTGGTCCACTACCTTGAGCAATATTAGAGGGAGCTCGGCAGCACCAAAACTTCATGAAACCATCTTGGGCAACAAGTAAGAGATCATATATATAAACTCCATTCACTTCACATTGGAAGTAACAAAGTTGAGCTGAACTATACTCACTTAAACACAACTCTCTACACATAGAGAGCACATTCCATCTTCGTCAATTACTTACTTCCACATCGGAGGGCTTATCCGGCCAACTCCGGCCAGGCAGCTCTCGCGGTGCTCATTGTTGCAGGGTCTTTGTTCCTGGATAGTCCAATCGGATGCGAAGCTCCGGTCCATAATCATTTAGTGCAATATTTGGTACACACAATTGGTACGGTAAGCATGGACTCTTCATTTTTGAGTTCTGCATCTGATTTTAGCAATGGGAATTGAGGATATTCCACCCTCTACATTAACTCCACAAACGGAGAAGATGAATGCGGAGAAGTGGTTTGGAAATACTCCTAGATCCTGAAAAACGTTCCTGATCCTCTGATTGCATCTAAAAATGGATTAACACTCCGGTTGGGGGTGCCGGAATTAGCACTCCGATGGATAAGTTAGTATATGTCTCTCGTTTGCTTGTGTCTCAAGTTTCTTTAGTTTGTTCTCACATACCTCTCTTTGGTTGAAGCTCCTCTCTTTTATACTCGTCCCTAGTCTCGGGGGTCGGGCCTACTTTTAATCTAGAGCGTAACTGCTCACTCGGCCATTTTGTCGTGTGCCTATTCTTACTCGGCTTCTTGTGCGTCTGATTTTATGGATGATTTAACTATTCAGCTTCCGGGTCCCAAGGATGGAGCCGAATAGTATATATCATGATTTTCTTCAGTTTCATTTAGTTTTCCTACATATACCGCTATTCGGTTCCCACAATTTCCCCCTGAACATCCTACTAATGCCAGTTAGTCGGTATGTTTGGTCTTGAATTTGGAGAGTGAAAAATGCGGCTGCTTCCCTCATTCCAACACAAGTGTCAGAACGTTTACGCTTTTTAGGAATCATTATAATTTCCCGCCCCTTCGTACGCTTCATTCATTTATTGCGATTTGAAACCGTGTTGTCCCTTCGAATGTATTTTTGAATATGCAAAACTTCTTGGTTGCCTGCCAGTTTGCCTCCTTCATTTCACGACCTCTGTAACTTCTTCTCATTCCTCACTGTCTTCCATACTTCTTGTAAGTTCTCCTCTTCTTCATTTTGACTCCCGTTTCCTTGTTTGTTTTTTAGTTTAGCGTACTTCTTACATTGGCTAGGATGACGAAACACCTGAAAGCCCTTCTTTCTGCGGATCGAGTTTCTGGTTTTCGAGGCCATTTTTCCATTCTTGACGACGTCCATCTGTCACTTGTGGCAGAGAGCGTAATTGACATGGAGAGGACTGATGAGAGTACAATCATCTTTTCTCTCCTGTCAATCGCTGAGGGCGGAGTTCGTTTCCCCCTTCACCCATTTTTGAGGGTCGTCCTTTATCACTGGGGTCTAATCCTTTCTCAGCCTAACGTAAACTTTTACCGAATCGTAATGAGAATTGTAGAATTAAAGCGACGCTTTAGGCTCAATCTAGGAATCCCTGCTATTCGGCATTGCTATGCCTTGGCCAAATCCTCTGGCCAGCAGGGGCACTACTTTCTCAGGGCCAAGGACACCGACTACCATTTGGTGACTATGCTTGCTAGCTTTGGCAAGTGTGTTGATGATGTCATAGTCGTTGTCCGAGGCAACTGGGAATTCAGCGAGGGCGAAGATCGCCTAGATCCTATGCCTAGATGAAAAGGCAAACCAGGTGGCCGCATAGTCCTATATGTGTATTTGTTATATATTTACTCGGCTTATATTCTATGCACTTACCGTTTATTTACGTAGGTAACGATTTGAAGAAAGTTTTAGTCTCAGCCGACAACACTGTACTTGCGCAAATCAAAACCACGCTCCAGTTCTTCGGCCGTTGAAACCTCCAAAAGCAAGGGAGGGAAGCCCATATACTTCTGAGATACGAGCTAACTTACGCTACGTTTTTAGCCGTAGATAACATTCTGATTCCAAGAGGCGAGCAATAGCTTACGGCTCTAATTTTCCCGAACTTCAAAAATCTTAGGAAGATTGGTCTTAAAGCCTCAGATTTAGAGCCGGCGAATGAACAAATAGCCGAAGAAGTCACTGAGCAGCTAAATCCGTCCATTTTGGACAGATCTGATAGTCTTGGAGAGGAGGTTGACAAGGCTCTAAATTTGGCTTTTGAGGAAGCCGACCTCAATCCATCTAACCCTCCATCCATTTCAGGCCGAGTAGACATCTCCTTTGAAGATATTTTTACCAACTTAGGGGACCTTCCCTGCGCACATCCTGAGAACATGGCTGGGGAGTCGCTCACGCAGATGGCTAAGAGGAAAAACGCCGAGAGTATGGCCGTTCGGAAGAAAACTGAAGCTAACCGATCTAAACCTTCACCCGTTGCCGGGGCTGAGTCTTCTCCACCTGCTCCAATGGAAGAAACGGCTCAGATTGATACGACCAAAACAGAGCACATTGTCGATCAACAGGGCAATCAGAAGGCCGAACATGGGGGGAAAAATATCCTGCCGAACACAAAGCCGACTCTGTAGAAAACCTAACTGATAAACAGCTGCATATAAAGGAGTCGAACTTGGTTGTGCCGTTTATTGTACAACCGAGGATAAAGAACGTGTCGATTGTTTCTGATGCATCGGCTGTGAAAGACCCTGCTGTGGCCTTGAGCATGGCCTCTTCAATTTCCCTGCCGGTTGATAGAACAACCTTTCGGGCGGAGCCGGATTTGTTGTCAATAGCATTAGCTGCTCAATCGACCATATTGGTACATGACTTGAGCCTTGTGTGCAGTCTTGCGCCTATTTTTTTTATTTTTATTTTTTATTTAACTCTAATTCCTTGTTTCACAGACGGCGAGTAGGATAATTGAGATTGGCCGCCGTCAACGTGATGCTATCGAATAAATCGGCTTTCTTACAGCCAAAGTTGAAAATGAAAATAGCAAGGCCATGGAGGCCTCTCTCAGAGCCAAGTCTGAGGTGATGAAAGCTGCGGAAGAACGTGCGAGGGCCGACGTCGAGGCAAAAAAGGCCAAAAGTTTCGACCAACTCAGGTTGGCCGCCGAAGAGAGGGTGAACGCGAGCGATGACGCGCTCAAGTTAGCCAAGGAGGTGATTGCCAAACTGGAGGCTGATTTGGAAGCATCGAAGAAGGCAAAGGAAATAGCTGACTCCGAGATTTCCAAAGCATTCCAAGCTGGGAAGGACGCCACCTTGGAAAATTATGTGGAAGAAATACCCAAGTTTGAGAATCGGGGCTTCAAACACGGCCAGCTCAAAGCCCTCACTGTCACTAATGTAACATTGGCACAACCGATTCCATACAGGCAGGTGGACGTTGAGCTGCTGGGGTCTGACCCTGAAGATTGACTAGGGAGTAATTTTGATTTTTGTTAGGCATCTTGTGTGTATAGTTTTTATAGATTTTTTTTATTTATTTTGGTTAGAAGTTGAATGTAGGGTAATTTTCATTTGTAAAATGACGACTGTTTGTACTTAATTTATTAATGAAAATCTCCTTTGCCTTTCTGTCTGTCTGTCTGCTGCATGTGTTAGTTAACGGCTAAGTAGGATATAAGATCATGAAATGAGTAAATTAATTCGGCGATAAAATAACTACGCATGTTTGCGATTTAGCCGAATATATTAATGAATCTGCTTTTAACTAATGAATGAACTGGATTGCCGAGTATCGGTTGCTCATGGATTGGTTGGGGCAAGTCCACTTAGCGGCGTAAAGCTTTGAAATGTAGCCGAAGAGATTGATGAATCTGCCTTTGCCCCAACTAATGAATGAACTGGATCACTGAATATCGGTAGTTTATAGATTGGCTGGGGCACATCCACTTAGTGGCGCAAAGCTTTGAAATGTAGCCGAATGGATTGATGAATCTGCTCTTGCCTCAACTAATGAATGAACTGGATCGCCAAATATCGGTAGTTCATAGATTGGCTGGGGCATATCCACTTAGCGGTGCAAAGCTTTGAAATGTAGTCGAATAGATTGATGAATCTGTCCTTGGCCCAGCTAATGAATGAATTGGGCACATCCACTTAGTGGCACAAAGCTTTGAAATGTAACCAAATAGATTGATGAATCTAATCTTGCCCCAGCTAATGAATGAACGGGACTACCGAATATTGGTGGTTCATGGATTGGCTGGGACACATTTACTTAGCGGCATAAAGTTTTGAAATGTAGCCGAATAGATTGATGAATCTGCCCTTGCCCCAGCTAATGAATGAACGGGACTGCCGAATATTGGTGGTTCATAGATTGGTTGGGGCATATCTACTTAGCGGCGCAAAGCTTTGAAATGTAGCTGAATAGATTGATGAATTTACTCTTGCCCCAACTAATGAATGAACGGGGCCGCCGAATATCGGTGGTTCATGGATTGGCTGGGGCACATCTATTTAGCGGCGCAAAGCATTAAGGTTTTGGCGCAGAGTATTGAAGAGATCGCCTGGGGAATGTTGCACCCGAAATTAATAAATAGGGTGGGGACTGCGTGCCATTTTTGTGTTCAAATCCAACAAATTGTAAGAGGGAAAAAAACATTGTGTCGAACCAAGCTGGACGACTTTGGATGGCAAGAAGACTATTCTTTAACAGTAGAAGGGAGGGTAGGACACTGGTGGAACTAGACGCAGAGATGAATTGAGTTGGCGAGCCTATGCGCACAGGGAGTAGGACGTCGGGGGAGCGTGAGAGGCGTCACTCCCTACGTCGTCGAAGTAAGTCACCTAGGAAGGAGAAGTAGTAACGAGGTAACTCCCCTCGTTCGAGAGGAGAAACCAGTGGGCCACCGCGCCCGTTGAGTTTTTCGGTCTTTGTTGGGAACAAACCGATGATAGAAGCGGATTCGATTATCCGTGACCCAAATGTGGCAGTTGAGTTCACTTGACAGATTTTTCCGCCAGAAGTCTAGCAGTCGATGGTTGGCTAGGCTAATTATGAAGTTTTTCAAGAGAGCGTCCATGGAGCAGTAAAGGGGTTATATACCTACTATGAAATTGACATGCGTCTTCGTGCTACGTGAAGAGAGATAGAGCAAAGGATGGTGGTATTCGGAGCTTGCAAGCTCGCGCAGAGAAGGTTGAAAATGAGTTGAAGAAAGCTAACACCTCTGAAACTCAGTGGGCGAGTCAAGTGAACCCAATTGTCGCGGAACGAGTAAACTGGCAAATTTTGGATCATGCGATTGCCGATCGAGATATGGTGAACATCTTCGCAATAGAAGCTACAAAGACCAAGTCCTATGAACAAGGCTTCCATGATGGCTGAAAAATTAGAATAGACAAGACAAATGAAAAACTAGCCGAGGAAGTTTGTCGATTCGAAAATCGTGGATTTAAGCATGGATGGATCAAGGCTCTCCAGGCCGCGGGCATTGATCCGACGCCGCCTTTATATCAGAGTTATACTTTTTCGTTTGAGGCTTTCGACACCGAGAAGACTGATGACGAAGATGCATCCGAATAATAATATTTATTTATTATGTTTTTTATTTTTTATTTTTTTACATTGTTCCGTTTTTATGTAAATCATGTATTTATGATCTATTTAATGAAACGTTTTAGTTTGAATGTCTGTGTATTGGTTCAATCAATGTTTGTGAATTTAGTCATGATCTTCGTCTATTACTTTGTCAATCGCGCTTGCGTTGGCCCAAACGTGACATTCACGGATGGGGATCCGAATTCAGAGGCTTTCTTTTCTGGCTAATCGTGATATCTACGAGGGACACTTCGAATTCAGAGGCTTATTCGGCCCAAACGGGTTATTCACGGATGGGGCTCCGAATTCAGAGACTTTTCTTTTTGTTGGCCAATCGTGATATCCATGAAGGGTGCTTCGAATTCGGAGGCTTATTCGGCCCAAACGTGTTATTCACGGATGGGGCTCCGAATTCGGAGGCTTTTCTTTTTGTTGGCCAATCGTGATATCCACGAAGGGCGCTCCAAATTCGGAGGCTTGTTCGGCCCAAACGTGTCATTCACGGATGGGGCTCCGAATTCGGAGGATTTTTTTTTCTTTGGCCAATCGTGATATCCATGAAAGGCACTCTGAATTCAGAGGGTTATTCGGCCCAAACGTGTCATTCACGGATAGGGCTCCGAATTCGGAGGCTTTTCTTTTTGTTGGCCAATCGTGACATCCACGAAGGGCGCTCCGAATTCGGAGGCTTATTCGACCCAAACGTGTTATTCACGGATGGGGCTCCAGAGGATTTTCTTTTTTGGCTAACCGTGATATCCACGAGGGACACTCCGAATTCGGAGGCTTATTCGGCCCAAATGTGTTATTCACGGATGGGGCTCTGAATTCGGAGGCTTTTCTTTTTGTTGGCCAATCGTGATATCCGCGAGAGGCGCTATGAATTCGGAGGCTTATTCGGCCCAACGTGTTACTCAAGGATGGATCTCCGAATTCGAAGGCTTTTCTTTTTGTTGGTCGATTATGATATCCACGAAGGGCGCTCCGAATTCGGAGGTTTATTTGGCCCAAACGTGTCATTCATGGATGGGGCTTCGAATTCTGAGGCTGTTCAGTCCAAACATGTCATTCACGGATGGGGGCTCCGAATTCGGAGGCTTTTTTTTTTTGGCCAATCGTGATATCCACGAGGGGCGCTCAGAATTCAGAGGCTTATTCGACCCAAACGTGTCATTCACGGATGGGGCTCCAAATTCGGAGGCTTTTCTTTTTGTTGGCCAATCGTGATATCCACAAAGGGCACTCCGAATTCAGAGGCTTATTCGGCCCAAACGTGTTATTCACGGATGGGGCTCCGAATTCAGAGGCTTATTGTTATAATATAACTCACATAACAAGAAAGAAAAGGCATTGCATTAGAAAAATGAAAGATATACATGGTAAAAATTCAAAACAAGTTGTCATGACATACAAGTTTGCTTAATGATAAAATTTTCACAAGTGTGTGGAATTCCAGGGATGCGGCAAACTTCTCCTATCCATGTCTTTGAGCCGAGATGCCTTTGTTCCTGGGATTGAGTCAATTTGATAGGGGCCGTCCTAGTTAGGACCTAACTTTCTGTCAGTGGGATTTCTAGCAGTGGGAAGCACTTACTTGAGGACCAATTCTCCTGGTGTATAACGGCGTAGCTGTACATGTTGATTATACGATTTAGCGAGCTGTTGCTGGTACCATGCCATGGAAGCAAGGGCACAATCTCGGCGTTCTTCAATCAGAGTCAAGTCCAAGGCCAACATCATATCATTTCGGCCCATGTCAAAAACCTTCAATTTCAAAGTTGAAAGGCCGATCTCTAGGGGGATGATTGCCTGGGTTCCGAAGCATAGAGCAAATAGCGTTTCCCGGTGGATCGCCTCGGAGTATAGCGATGAGCCCACAGCACGTTAGGTAGCTCTTCGACCCATTTGCCCTTAGCTTTCTCCAGCCTTTTCTTGATGCCGTCTAGAATGACTTTGTTGGTGGCCTCCGCTTGACTGTTGCTTTATGGTTAAGCCAGCAAGGAAAAGTAGGGCCGTATACCATACGTGTTGCACAATTCTTGATACATCGCACAATCAAACTAGGTACCGTTGTCAGAAACAAGCGCTCTTGGTATGCTGAATCTCGTTATGATGTTTTTCCATACAAAATGCTTAACGTCGGCATCTTGAATATGTGTTAGTGCCTCCACTTCGACACATTTTGTGAAATAATCCGTCGCGACAATTAAGAATCGCTTGTTCCTTGGAGCCTGTGGTAATGGTCCGACGATATCAAGCCCCCATTGAGCGAACGGCCAAGGACTAGTGATAGAGTTTAACTCCTCGGCAGGCAGATGAGTTAAGGGGGAAAACTTCTGGCATTGTTCACATTTCTTGACAAGTTAGTATATGTCTCTCGTTTGCTTGTGTCTCAAGTTTCTTTAGTCTGTTCTCACATACCTCTCTTTGGTTGAAGCTCCTCTCTTTTATACTCGTCCCTAGTCTCGAGGGTCGGGCCCACATTTAATCCAGTGCGTAACTGCTCACTCGGCCATTTTGTCGTGTGCCTATTCTCACTCGGCTTCTTGTACATCTGATTCTATGGCCGATTTAACTACTTGGCTTCCGGGTCCCCCTAGATGGAGCCGAATAGTATATATCATGATTTTCTTCAGTTTCATTTAGTTTTCCTATATATACCGCTATTCGGCTCCCACAATGAAGGATAAAAGCTTGGCGTTGCCCATAATTCTGGAGGAGCAGACCGGAAACAACAACTGGACTCCAGAATCTGTTGAGCATCAACAGCCCTTTGCTGGTGGTTCTTCTCACTATTTCTATTGGAAAAAGATTATAGAGATCGTATCATTGATTCCATGGGAATGGAGATACAGGAACTAAAAGCGCAGCTTAAAAGGATAATGAGCGACCCGATGGCGAAGAGGATTGACGCAGAACCCTTTCGTCTACGCTGGAGGAGCCTATCCCTGGAACCACCCATGAAGAAGATCCCCAGAAATGAGTCTAGACAGCAAAGTCAGCCAATCTCAGTACAAAGTGAAACAGTGAGCAGCCACACTCGTGGTTCACGTCGAAGGAGAGCTAAGAGGCAGAAAACGACCAGTCAACAGATAGAGTATTGTAGACGCGCCCGAACGCCCCGGGAGGGTGAGTCCCGTTCCGTTCATTTGGGGTTACTACAGCTCGGACTCTCAAATTGTTACGGTTCCTAATCTGAACCAAAGAGTCCAAATCCGGCAAATCGTTTTGAGAAAAAAATAGATTTTTGAAAGAAGTGCCAAACATGGACTGCTTTGCCAGATACAGAGTCGCCACCTAAATATTTTTTAATGGGGAAATTTAGGAAACCCTGACTCGGTGCCGAAGGCCACGTGTCCGTCGTTGCCAAAGTTGCCTCGGCTCGGGAGCTTGGGTACGATCGGGGAAGGTCAGCTATGAGCACCCCCTTTCGCCCGGTCTGAAGACCGGCCTCTACTAACCGTGATATCTAGTTTTGAAAACCTTATGTGTTCTTATTCCGGTTATTAGCCTAGAATTACTATGTTATGCGCACAGCAAACAAGTATAGACTAGATTGCCTAATTTGGAAACCTTATGTTTTGGAAAAATGTTTTGGGATTTGCTACTCGCAAGTAGGCTAAAATACGGATTTCAACGAGTTTCTCCAACTCAAACAATCCAACCTTCACCCACAGGCATTCAAACAGTTTATCACATAAGCATTTAGCCACATGGCAAGCATACTGTCATGGCAACACACATACGTATGCGGGATGCTAAAGCGTAAATACTTACATCGTACTCCGTGCCAAAACAATAAACTAGTTAGCAAACATGCGTGATCCTAGTGCGTGTCAGATTTGCCTAATGTAACACATACAGGATGCAATCAAAGTAGGCTCGGCTAACCTAAGCATGGCATGTGAAATGCGATCAATTGATGCACGTATTCAATTTAGAATTTGAAATACAAATGCAGTTAGCGTGATGTACCGAGCCTAATGCATGCAATACCAAATGCATGAATGCACGCATGCATAGCATAAGGTATGCTAATTTTAAAAATGCCCTAGTCTACCATCAAAGCAGGTAAATAAAAGGGAAGAAAGAAGTGGGGATTGGAAGACATACACACCACTCACGCACGCTTATTACATATTTGCCCTCGCCCGGAGGGACCAAATAAATAATACAAATTAATTAACTACGCAAGCTAATTAAACATTACAAATTGCCTAATCAGCTAAGCAAATTAACTAATCTAGGGAAAACAGATAAACTGCCTTGGGAGAAGAGCTCGATGCAATGCATGCTCGGTCCAGCTCGGAAGCACACCGCCATGCATAGGCTGCCTCTGTTTTCCTTCCTTTACTCCTCTGGAGGCTGCCAAAACCTCAGGATTGCTTCTATGGATACTGGGAGACATCACCGGCCGAGTGGGATTACCACCGGCAGTGCTATGTGGCTACCGGCCATTGATGAAGCTATCGGCAGAGAGAGGAGTGCCGGTCGGCACTCGGCACTGCCAGTCGGCAGAGTGTTCCTGCAGAATCTGCAATTGACAGCAACAGAGGGCAAGGCAGAGCATGACAGTACAATTCAAGGCATATATGCACCAATCATGTCCCTTATCATGTTTGTGACTCAAAAGGGCATGTGTCTCGATTCTCGGACCACCAATCATGCATTTCCATGCATGATGGCCCAAAGAATCAAGTGTGCAACTTTCATGTCAAATGGGATGCAAACCAAACAAACGAGCCAAGGCCCAATTCCTATCACCAAGTCAAGGAACAAGGCATGCATGCAAGATGCAATGCAACCTAGGCGTGTAAGCTAAGGATGCAACATGGCATGGCAAGACACTTATGCAAGCATACAAGCAAACATGAGGCAAGGCGAATTGATGAAAAGGTGGACTTATACATGATTTAGGCAACTCTAAATAAGCCTAAAACAGTGGCCAAAAGTCAAGGAATTGGAATCAAACAAACATACACACATGCAAGTAGGTTGGACCAACACTTAGGCACAAATGCTTAAGCATCAAAGGGCTACTTCTAAGCACATTTAAAAGGGAATAATCATGGACATATGACATGCATTATAAGCCTTGAAAACATGTAGGAAATGATGCCAAATTAACCTACCAATGCAAGCTATGCATGCAACGAGACCCAAGGACCTAAAGCATGATCATATGACTCATGAAGCAAATGATCAAATTGAATCAAAACAGTCCCAAATCATGCAAAAGCAAGCCTCAAGAACCACTTAGATGGCATCCAAGTAACCTAAGCCTAGAGGCACACACCATGGCATAAACATGAAGCATGAAACATCAACTCTTGAAACATCAAAAGGGTCATGGAATACAAGCATATAAGCATGCTAAGTGGACTGAAATAACATGTAGGGTGGTTCCAAACCACCGAAATGATGCAAGCAACACACACTACACATCCACATACTTGAAGCATACAAGCTCAAATACAAAGGAGCTATACTAAGCATGCCAAATCCGACCCAAAACAACTAGGACAGACCTAAAACATGGCAAAATGAGCATAAAACCTTCACAAGACTAAGCCTAAAACATGCTAGAGCAAAGGCTAACAACCTAAGGCATATTAAGGCAATAACAAGGCATTACATGGTAGGTATGCTAAGCATGCATGGTGTACCAAAACCAACACACAACAAGGTTATATCATGGCATAATAAGCATGGAAAACAGCCAAGACATGATCAATACACACTCTAACATGATGCTCCTCAAGAGGCCAAAAAGGGTCCCTTTCAAGGACAACAAGGAGAGGGGTGGCCCTCCCCTTTTGGAGACTTCAAGGCACCATCTTCACCACTGAAATCCCTCAAGATTTCAGTGGTAAAGAGGCCCAAACACCAAAGTCTCGAAACTTGCACAAAAATAGCACAAAATGGAGCCTTACAAGGCTTAGGAGGGTCAAACAAACCCAAACACAAAACACTCTTAATAAACAATCAAGAGGGCTAAAAACAGAACTTTTTTGTATATTACACTAAGCACAAAACATCTCTAAGATAGGTAGAAAAGCAATGCAAAAATGGGGAATAAAAGGGAAGTTTCTCACCCTTGTAGACCACCTTCACAAATGATGCTCCAACAGCCCTCCTTGGCTTGAATCCAGCTCCAAAACACCAAAACCAACCCCTTAGAACCTCAGTAGCCAAAGGAAGGTGAAACACTAGGTGTTTGTGTGCAATAGTAAGAACAAGTGCACCTAGAACACTCAAGAGAGGGAAAAAGAGATAGAATTATCAAACCCTAACCCTAAAACCAGAGCTCTCCTCTGTGTTTTCTATCTCTAAAATGTCTAAAGTCTCTAACCCTAAACAAGGGAGAGAAGGGCTCTCTTTATAGAGCTTCTTGTCTTGTAAAGCTTACAAGACAAAGCTTCTAAAGAGGGAGATCCCTCCATACACGTGTATGGAGGGGAGCCAAATGCAAGACAGCTGTGATAAATATCTGCAAAAGCAGATGCACAGTAGTCGGCCGGCCAAAGATGCCATTTTGGCAAAAGGGAGTGCCGACCGCAATAAATAGTGCCGACCGGCAATATACATTGCCGGTGGCAGAAAAACCAGCCGGTGGCCTCTGGCCATGGCCGGTGGTGTGTGGGGATGCCTCACAAGGCATTCCTGCCCCTCCAAGGCAAAATGCAAGTGTTTGGTGCAAAACCAGACACTAAACGGTCGAATTCGGAGATCCTGAGGCGGGGCGCGCAAGCCGAGATTTCCGGGAACTCCAAACGAACACAAACATGGATGATCGCCGAGTGTTCAAACGGTGACGTCCAAGTCTTGAGGACGGTCAAAAATGGGGTGTCTACAAGTATCCTCCTCAGGATCTCCGTACCTAGTTGGTAGAGAATAGACAAAATGAGCAATGACGAGAACGTTAGGCTTAACACCTTGATCGTACTGTCCATCAGAGAGAGCACCGAGAACTAGATCTGCTCATCTCCACTCATTTCTCCCCAGATAACAAAGCTATGAGACCTCCTAAGAAGTTCACTCCACCAAAATTCACGTCATATAATGGGAAGTCAGACCCATTAACACACATCAGCAACTATCGGCAGATGATGTCTCTGTGGTGCTGAGATGAGGCACTAATGTGCAAAGTCTTTTCATCCAGCCTGGGAGAATTTGGACTCCGATGGTTCGATTGTCATGAACCAAACCTGCCCCTATGGGTTTAGCATCGTAACCGGCCAGTAATCCGAGATTACCGAAGGCCTGCTTAACAGTAAGACAGTAATACAAAGTACAGGGGCTGGCGGAAGCCAAAACAGTAAATGAAAGATGTCCAATGAGCTGTGACAATCTGTATGCAAAAAGACTTTTCATATCATATACACATTCAGAACAAAACAGTACATACATACATCATATACAGATATTCAGGTTAGGGACCGGATCCCTACCATAACAGTACAGTTCGATATCATTCAGTCTATACAGTAATTACAAAACAGATACAAAAAGGGGGAAACTAAAACACCTCAGAAGCCTTAGCTTGAAGGATTTGGAACCTCTCAGTGAGGCACAGTGGTTGGCTCGACAAAACTGGAGTTTACCCTGACGCTTCTAGCAACGGTCCGGTGCCTGTACACCTATATATATATGTGTGCAGTGAGTTAAAACCCAGTGAATAACATATGCGTAAAGAGGTTAAGAATGAATGTCCTTTCAGTATTGAAAATAGTCAATTATCAGTATAACAGTCATTCAGTTTGTGGCTCATATTTCATGCCATAACAGTCATTCAAAAACTATAGTAGTCATATGTGGTACATCCAATAGCAAAACAGTATAGTAGGTCTTATCAGACCGAACAGTCAGTTGATGGCCATCATATCAGTAAACAGTAGTGATTCCAACATGGAAACTGACAGAGATCTCTGTGACAGTAGTAGCACAGTACAGTAACAGTAGGTTGCTATGGATGCCACGAATACAGTTCACAAATAGGACATCATTCATTTAGTAACAGTATCATTTCAGAAAACAGTACAGTTCAATTGTTCAGAAGATAATCATTATTGAACATATCTGTAACAACCCTCGTTACTGTTTACCGAAAAACTACTGATTACCGTTAAACTGAAACTGATTATGAATGAGAAGTGAACTGAATAAACTACTGAACTGACTGACTGAAATTGAAACTGAATTGACTGAGTATACCTGTTTAATTGTAATTCTATCTGTTTGGTTATTTGATTATCTGTTCGTGTTTTTATGGTTAAATTGCGAATTGAAGGCCTTATCGGCGGCCGAACCGGAAATCGATTGATATTTTATGATCATTGGAATTTATGGAATTTTATGGCATATTTATCTGAAATTTGGTTTAGTATGATTAAACTAGATTAATTTAAGCTAAATTGCATAGTTTGCCTTAATTACCATTTTGCCACATGAGTCGCCCACTATTTGGATCATTTTTTTAGCCTTATTACACCCTTGGCCAAAACATTTGATCAGCCTTATTCCTTGCCTCAGCCGACTAGAGAGAGAGAGAGAGAGAGCTGGAAGAGTGATTCATCTTGTTTTGCTTGAATTGAGAAGAATTGAAAGCTTAAGTGCATAATTGAGCCTCTAGACTTGTAATTGAGGAACCTAGGTATGAATTTCACCCTTCTTATTGTGTATTTAAGTTCCTTCTAGCATGGATCATGGTAATTGAAAGAATTAAGTCAAGAATTGGTTCATTAATGTTGAATTGGAGCTCATTCCATGCATGCATGTTTGAATTGTTGAATTTGAGTTGATTCCATGGAGAATTGTCTCATGCATGCTATGTTTTCATCTTGTTTTTGGAACAATTGGCTCCTTAGAGCATCAAATTGAAGCTTTGAAATGATTTAAATTCATGCATGTTTGCATGTTCTTCATATTCATGGAAATTAGTTTGAATTGGATTTATGTGAAACACCCTTGGCATTTTATTTTACAAATTAAGCTTTGAATCATGTTAAAGTATGAGTTTTGATGTGTTTTCTGGAAAATTGGCCCAAGAGGATCGAAATTTATGGTTTAAAACTTGGTTTTGAGCTTGAGGTTCAAATCTGGAATTTCCAAAATTTGGACTCACGCTCGAGCGGGGTGACTGGCGCTCGAGCGTAGAAATCGTGCTCCCAGCATTTTGTTCTATTTTGAAGCCCGCTCGAGCGGAATAATTGACGCTCGAGCGGGATATTGTGTCTCATGCTCGATCGGGTGTTGAGCGCCCGATCGAGCGTGATTTCCGCCTATCCAGCACTTTTGTTTTGATGTGTTTTCTGGAAAATTGGCCCAAGAGGATCGAAATTTATGGTTTAAAACTTGGTTTGGAGCTTGAGGTTCAAATCTGGAATTTCCAGAATTTGGACTCACGCTCGAGCGGGGTGACTGGCGCTCGAGCGTGGAAATTGTGCTCCCAGCATTTTAGTTCTGTTTTGAAATCCGCTCGAGTGGAATAATTGACGCTCGAGCGGGATATTGTGTCTCATGCTCGAGCGGGTGTCGAGTGCTCGATCAAGCGTGATTTCCGCCTATCCAGCACTTTTGACTGTTTTGCAGAACGCTCGAGCGGGTAAGTCTACGCTCGAGCGGAAACCTTTGTCTGCATGTTCGCTCGAGCGGAGTAACCTACGCTCGAGTGTGACCCCTGTTTTCTGAAAAGTCTGAAATGCTTTTTCAAGTGCATCTTTGCATCCTCATCTTATCCTAGGCATTCTTAGGCCTAGTTTAAGGCATCTTAATGAGGATATAGATGTAGAACACACCGAGGCAAATTAGGGTTTAAGCTTTATCGTTCCCAACTGTGTAGGTTTGGCTTTCTGAGGACGCGCTCTAGCTTTACTGTAGCCCAGAACTCTGTGAGTAACATCTGTGTAAAGATATGTTCAAAATGATTATCTTCTGAACAATTAAACTGTACTGCTTTTTGAACTGATTACTGTTAACTGAATGAATGTATGTCCTATTTTCTGAACTGTATTGTGGCATCCTTAGCACCTACTATTTACTGGTACTGCTACAGAGATCTCTGTCGGTTCCCTCGTTGGAACCACTACTGTTACTGACTGATGGCTATCATGTACTGTTCGGTCTTTAAGACCTACTGTTTACTGTACTGTTATGCTAATGGATGTACCGCATATGACTGTACTGACTGAATGACGGCAATACTGATTAAATGAACCGTTTTCATTACTGTAGGGACATTCATTCTTAACCCCTTTACGCATTGTGTTATTCACTTGACTTTAGCTTACTGCTCATATATATATGTAGGTGTACAGGCACCAGACCGCAGCTAGAAGCGTCGGGGTAAACTCCAGTTTTGTCGAGCCAACCTATGTGCCTCAATGCAAGGTTCCGAGCCTGTCAAGTTATGGCTTAGGGGTGTTTTTAATTTCCCTATCGGTCTCTGTATCTGTTTTGTACGACTGCATAGACTGTTACTGTACTGTTTAATAGGGATTAGGTCCCTAACTGAATGATTGTATAGTTGTACATGCTGTTTTGTCTGACTGTATATATATTTAAATAAAAAGTCTTTTTGCATACAGACTGTCACAGCTCATTGGACATTGTTTAATTACTGTATTGGCTTCCGTCAGCCCCTATACTCTGTATTACTGTATTACTGTTAAGCAGGCCTTCGGTAATCTTGGATTACTGGCCGGTTACGGTGCTAAACCCATAGGGGTGGATTTGGGTCGTGACAATATCTTTACAACATTGTTACTCACAGAGTTCTGGGCTACAAATAAGCTAGTACGCGTCCTCGGATGCCAACCCTACACAGTTACAGAATGAACACACACTAAGCTACACAGTTGGGAAATAATAACTTAATCCCTATCTTGACTCGGTGTGGTTCTACATTAATATCCTCATTAAGATGCCTTAAACTAGGCCTAGGAATGCCTAGGATGGAATGAGGATGCAAAGATGCACTTTAAAACACTTTTCAGAATTTTCAAAGAACAGGGGTCTCGCTCGAGCGTGGCTTTCTACGCTCGAGCGGACATGAAGACAAATGATCTTTGCTCGAGCATAACTTCTGTCGCTCGAGCGGACTGCAAGCTACAGTAAAAGTACTGGATGCACAAAAATCACACTCGACGGGCGCTCGATACACGCTTGAACGTGAGACACAAGTCCTCGCTCGAGCGTGAACTCTCTCGCTCGAGCGGACTGTAAACACATGCAAAGTACTGAATACACGTATTTCACGCTCGAGCTCCACTTTTCTCACTCGAGTGGACTGCATGAACACAAGGCTTACGCTCGAGCGTAGAACTCCTCGCTCGAGCGTGAGTCCAAAATCTGGAATTTCCAGATTTGAACCTCAAGCTCAAAACTCAATTCAAATGCATCAAACTCGATCCTTTTGGGCTAATTTTCTGAAAAACACTTGTAAACTCATAGTATAACATGTTTTGAAGATCAATTTGAGAAATCAAAGCCCAAAGGTAGTTCAATTAAAACACAATTGTCAAAGAAACTTCAAGAACATAATTTACATGTAACATGCATGTGTTCCAATGAATTCAAAGCTCCAAAGCAAGCTCAATTGAGTCTAAACATGGTGAATTCGTGGACTATAACAAAAATGTGGACATGCATTGCAAGAATTTCTTTGAAAACAACCTCAAACTTCAAGAGATGCACATGCATGCATGAAATAAGCTTCAATTCAACATTATTAGACTAACTCAAGACTCAATTCATCCATAAATCAAGAACTATGCAATAACTAACTTGAATACATTAATGAGAGGTTGAATATCCTACCTTGGGTTCTCAATTACAAGTCTAGAAGCTCAATTTGCCAATTATCTTCCAAAATTCCTAAGCCTCCAAGCAAATCAAGATGAAACCAAGTTTTTCTCCTAGCTCTCTCTCCCTAGTCAGTTTGGTGCAAGCAAATGAGCTGAAGAAATGATGTATCTAATGTATAATTCAAGCCTCAAAATATGATATGAAGTGGGCCACTAAGTGGCAGAGTTGTAAATAAGGCCAACTCTTGTAATTTAGCTTATTTAATCTAATTTAATCATACTAAATCACATTTCAATTAAATATACCATAAAATCATATAAATCTTAATTAGCACAAAACATCAATCAATTTCAGATTCGGCCGTCGATAAGGCCTTCAATTTGCAGTTTAAAGCATAAAACATGAACAGATAATTTAA
>NW_021025243.1:59292-113768 GCF_004153795.1 Camellia sinensis
ATAGCACAAGCCTTGGACATGGCGAAAGGCCAAAAAGAAGCAGCACTGATCAGACTTGTCGCTTCTCAGCAGCAGCTTATCAAAAGTTTTGATAAAAAAGTTTTTCCAAGATAATTCACACTTGAAGCATTGGTTTTGAGGAAAGTCATGGATCACAACAAGGTGCCTGGCGGAGGGAAGTTAGGACCTAATTGGGAGGGTCCTGACAAGGTCACAGTCATTGTTGGAAATGGAGCATATTACTTGGAGGATTTTAAGGGCAAAGCCATACCTCGGCCCTAGAATGTAGCCAACCTCAAGAAATACTATCAATAGATTAGACCCTCAAAGTTATCCGTCAAAGCACAAGCATTTATCTGTTGATTAATGAGAACGCTTCCTCACTTCTTTAAAATTTTGTTTCCAGCACCTGTACAGCTTTATGGTTAGAACAGATTATTGCTTAACCCAATCTTTATAATCCAAGCCCTGGGGGCATATTTCAAAATAAAAGTGATTAGCTTTGGTGTTTACCAAATGGACTCAGTTTTGGTGTTTACCAAACGGACTTAGCTTTGATGTTTATCAAACAGAATTAGCTTTGGTTTTAACCAAACGGACTTCGTTTCGAAGCGACCGAACGGAATTTAGTTTTGGCTAGCACTCAAACATGCCAAGTGGAATTGCTTGGTGGAATTATGTTTGGCAACTAAAATGGAACTTAGCCAAGTGGGATTGCTTGGTGGAAACCGCACTAACGAACTTTTCTTTTTTAACGATCATTTCTTTTTTGAAATCACAAAATTTCTTAAGTACAAATACATCAACACTTCAGTACTGCTCCATGCAAACAAAGTTGGAACAGACTTGGCCATAATTCTCTCAAGAACAAACTTCCAGCACTAGTCTTACTTAACTCCAGGTGGGGGCAAACAATTATTTTTTCAAACCAACCTGGACCTGAGTAAGATACCTCTTTATACCTTTATTCTATTTAAAGTACAAAGTTAAGACAAACTTAGGCAGTTCTGCCAGGGAGCAAGATCCCTAATATCAATCTTACTTAGCTCCAGGTGGAGGCAAACAATTGTTTTTCTTGAAATCAACTTGGACCCAAGTAAGCCACTCTCCTTTGATTACAAGATAAGCACAACCATGCAGCCTATTAACCAGACTGAACAACTAATCGGCCCTGCGGTCCCAACAGTGCTAGACCAGGAGCAAACAATATAATTAACACAAGCATTAAAGCAAAAAGTATCAGATTGAAAAGATTAATCGGAAAAAGTTCCACCATTCAACCAAGGCAAAACTGGCCTCACAAAAACAGCAACAAAAAGAAAAATCATCTTAACAGGCATCAACGGGGCAACTTGTCAAGAAGACCGAGGTCCAGTGTATTAGAAAGCAAAAAAAAAACAGTGCTTGGCCAGGGGCAAACAATATAATTAACACAAGCATTAAAGCAAAAAGTATCAGATTGAAAAGATTAATCAGAAAAAGTTCCACCATTCAACCAAGGCAAAGCTGGCCTCACAAAAGTAGAGGCAACTCTGACTTTCTAAGAAGTAGGAGCCTCCTTAACCACGTCTCTTATAGCCTCAGTCTCCAAGTTCCCACTTCTGTCAACATTTATTGCTTCACTGGCAGCACCGCTCTCCGGAGTCTTGTTTACAGAATCAATTCCTGGGAAAATCCTTGCTGGAGGAGTAGCAGGGGTGACAGCAATCTTCAGACCCAGAGACTTTGAGGGAACTGGAACGTACTGAAACAAAGAGGATTCTTCAGGAATTTGAGCAACAACGAAGGCACTCATCTAGCCTTTCAAGAAAAGTTTGTCACGAAATACCAACACCTCTTCCTTATAGGCAGCTCCAGCTTCATCCCAGCCCTGCTACCAATGCTTGGCCTCCAAAGTTGAATGCTCAGCAACCACAGCTATAGCAGCCTCCAACTCATCCATTTTTCCCTCAAGTTGGGCCTGAACCCCAATAGCAGCCTCCTTGGACTTTTTAGCAAAAGCCACAACCTTGTTCAGATGGAATACCTCTCTATCGGCGGTCCTACGTCCCTTATTCTCGGCCTCCAAATTTGCTGTCAATCTTTCAACATTCATGGCGGCCTCCAGTATGGCTTTCTCCAGTTCTTTAGCTCGAGTGATGGAAAAATGCATCCTTTGGATACACTACAGCAAATAAATAGGTATCAAAGGAAACGAAACGATTCAAACCAGTAAAGAACAAAAAAAGAAATAAAGAAGCACTCACAGCAGTCATCGTTTGAAGGGTTCCCTTCAAGATTGGGATGTCCCAAGGTCCGTTATGATCTGCCATATCTACTAGCATCAACAGGGTTTCGGTCAAATCAAAAGTAAAATCCCCAGAAGCAACAGCCGAATCAGAGGTGGAAATGGTTCTGTCTTGATGCATCATAGGTGGCTCTCACTTCTCAAAAGACTCATCTTTAATAGGATCTTTACAAGCCTCTCAAACTATGGCCTTGCCAGTCTCCCTCCTCCTCTTTTTCGCCCTTTCAACGATTGAAGTAGTGGGTTCAGTAGCAACGGTAGAAGGGCCAGAGGCCCCTATCTCCAATTTTATGTCTGTAAGGCTCTTTGGCTCGTCCTTGACCAAAGGAGCCTCCAAAACATCAGAAGAGCTAAATGCCTCTGCCTCCAGATCCACTAGCGCTCCCCTTTTTGACATTGATCCACCCCCTGTGAAACTGGGGGCATGAGAAGGTGTCTTCTCAACAAATAAACTTCGGTCGCGACGGCGGTTTGTGACTAGAGGAGCAGGGAGTGTATCGGTCGTAGTATCAGAATCGAGAAAGAATGCAGCAAGCTTTGCTTTTTTCAAGATTGTGGTTCGGTAGGTCGCCTGGTAATCCAATAGTTCAGGGGCAAATCTCTTTTTGTACTTCAAAACAGCCTCGATCGCTTCAATATTCTCACGATTCGGTCTACGTTGATAACAGAAAGCTTCTACAGAGACAGAAAACATTCTTAGCACAACATCCAAACAAAACAAAAATGTAAAGACAAATAAAGCACAAGGTTCAGACTTGGGTAGCCATCCTTTTGGGGCATCCTCTCAAACTGGAACTCAGTTCCAGCAGGGAACTCCCAGTTACCACCAACTTGCAGGAAATCATCATTGTGTTTCTCGGAATTAGGTAAGCCGGTGACAAGGTGACAGTCAGTCGAGCGGACATGGAGGTAATAGGTACTATGATCTTTATTGTGTGAAAGGGTATAACAACCTAGAACATACCATATGTCCAGATTTAGACCTAACCGCTTGTTAAGAGCAGAGACGCTGCAGATAACTCGAAACAAATTTACAAACACTTGCATTAGGGTAAGTTGGACTTGGTGCAGGAAGCAACGTACTGATGGATCAAGAGGGAACCAGACCTCTCATTCAACAATGGTAGCAATAGGGAAAGCAACGGTCACGACCCAAACCCGCCCCTCTAGGTTTAACATCATAATCAGCCAGTAATGTTGGGATACCGAAGGCCTCTGAGACAGATTAACATAATATTAGGGGCTAGAGGAAGCAAATAACAAAAATACAACGTCCATTGAGTTGTGCAAACTTACATGAGATAGAAATTTTTTTAAAACTTTTATGTACATATCTACACATCATCCTTGCGTCATCATATATATATACAATCTAGACAAAAAGAGACTTGGCCCTATTTACAAAATAAACAAAGACTTGTTTAACCAAACAAGAAAACAAAACTTAAACTTTAATCGCATAGTCAAAACCACTTGATATATCCGGAACCTCCATAGGAGGCACATAGGTTGGCTGACAAAAACAAATTCCAAGTAGACACCTCTAAACATGGTTATACGCTTGATCATCTACATACATAAAATAATACAGTGAGCTAAAACTCAGTGAATAATAACAGAGTAAAGGGTTTTAATGAATGATGTCCATACCAGATTCAAAAATCATAATTCAGATTCATAAACAGATTCATATTCATATTCTTATTCAAATCATATACATAAATCAGAGTTCATGCTTAATCATATGTGGTACATCCATTAGCGCTAACAGAGCAGTTACAGAACAGATGCAGAACATATGGTGGTTATGAGAAACCAGTTCCATAAAGGAACCTCCGGATCTGGGTAACAGATGACAGATATGCTGAGCTCTATGATGGAGTCTCCGATACGGATAACAGAGTGCAGACATAATAAGTTCCATAATGGAACCTCCGATATCGGGTAACAACTAACATATATCACATGATACTAAGGATGCCACGAATACATTGTTAGAAATTGGACAACCATTCATTGTACAGAACATAGCATTTCAGAAAACAGATCTTATTTTATCATACAAAAAATAAATAAAGTTGAACATACCTTTACTAAGTTATTACTCACAGATAGCTGTAGAAACAGATCAGACAGATTAGACAGATCAGACAAATCAGGCGGACAATAGTGTGTGACATATACAAACACATAACATATACACATTGAAATACAATATCAATTCTTTGATCAAACTTAACTTTTCTTGTCCTTTTCTGTCTAATTATTTCGGAGTTCTACTATACTTATGCTTTCTTATTTAAATGAATCGGGTTCTCATTTCACATATCCTTTCATTACTAAATCATTCTTTTCTGAATAAACCAATTTCTTACTTGGCTTCTTAATAATAACTTATTCTTTTAATCAACTAATTAATGCTAATTGTTAGCTTATTAATCTTTATTGTGCCATAAATCATGTCTAAAATACTTTGGAAAGAGATGAGAATAAAAATGTGAATTAAATACAATTTTCCAAAATATGCTGAAAATAGGGTCTTCGCTCGAGCGGACCTTTGGTCGCTTGAGCGGTCTGTAAAGCTTTATAAAAATACTGGTTGGCCTTAATGTTCGCTCGAGCGTTGACTTTTCTGCTCGAGCAACCAGCAAATTTCCTGAGCTTTCAAAATCAACAAATAATTTCCAAATACATTTTCAAAACTTAAACTTTTGTATGAACCAATTTAAACATGTAATTGTATTAATAAAGATGAACCCATGACTAATTTTCTAATTTCTAATACAAAAATCTCTTTGATCATTAAGATTAAAACCAATAATTTTATGAATATAATAATTCCAACATTCTTCTTCTTTGTTTTATAAAACATAAATTAAAGCTATAAAGCCCTTTCAAAATATTTATATGTAAGAAATTTAAATCAAAATCAACCTAATTTTTGATTTTCAAATATAAATTATAATTTATTTCCAAATTTGTCCAAATTTAGATTTAATTTATTTTCTCCATATCAAACCCAATTTCAAACCCACAAATTTTAAAACATGAATTAAACTTTCAAAACTCTTAAAAAATTCATAATGCATGTACAATTGAAACTCAATTTCATGTTAAGACAACTAAATTCAAACCCAAAGTGATTAATTTCTAAGTTAATTTCCATAAATTGAACATAACTCCAATTTCTCATTTTCTTTTTAATTATATAAAATTGACTTCGAGCTTTTTTTATTTTCCTTCAAAACATGAAATTAAAGTCATAAACTTCTTAGAAAATCATTTGCATGCATGAAACATTTATCAAAATCCAACCAATTCTACATAGTCAAGCTCAATCCATAATTAAAATCTTGAATTGTTCTAATTTAGATTTTTATTAATTTTTCTCATATCAAATCCAAATTCAAATTGAAATTAACTACTTTCCAAACTTATTTCCTTAAATCATAGATGTTCCAAAATATGTTTAATTTGAGTCCAACTCTTAAATTACATTACATGCATGGGTTATGGATTTAAAATCAAAACCTCATTTATCTTCAAGATTAATTCTAGATTTCCATGGATTTTAATGTTTACAAAACTTTCCCTCATTCTCTTCAAAACATGAGTTGATTATCTCAAATTCTTCAAAATCCAATATGAGAGTATTAAAACTTATAGATTTGCTCATGCATGTAACAATGAAAATTAATCTCATGCATGACTACAAAATCACACTCAAAATTATTAATTTCTAAATTTATTATCCATGATCATGAACCAAGCTCAATTTCTTACAAAATCCATGAGATTGATTCATAACTTTCTTAATTTCAAGTGTGATATGAAGATTCTACAAAAATTAAGTATAATTTCCATACCTCAAGCTCTAATTTCAAAGATTATTGATGATTTCCCCTTGAGCCTTCTTCTTCTTTTACAATTTCCAACACAATTTTGGGTTTCCTTCTTTAAAAGTTGAGCTCTTTTCTCTCTCTCTCTCTCCAAGTTCCTTTCTCAGCAAAACAAATGAATACCCAAAGCATAGAGCTCCAACCAACTTAAAGAAAATAAACCCACCTCTTTGCCTTCAACAAGACACATGTGTACACACATATGCAAGGCTCTCATTCAATAAATTACATACACACGTATACAATTCTAACTCATTCTACATAGGATTAGTTAATCACTGAGTACATGTTAGCTTCATTAAATAACCCGCAATCTTAATTAATCTTGATTAGGATATAATTTAATTAATCATAACTAATCATGAATTTCACATAATTTAATTAGTCTAATTTGACTTCCTTTAGAACCCAATTAATTATATTTAATTTTATCATTCTGAATCAGATTTTTAATCAAACTCTCCAAAGGCTCAAAATATTAAATTAAACTTATTTCCAATCTCAATTTTGGTTTTTTACATTATTAAGGCTTTCAATTTCATATTAAACTTCAAAATCTTCGTCAAAAAAAATTGTATATTCAATTGAATACCTCATAAATAAATTTAATTCATAATAATCTTAAATCTCAATTCTCATAACTTAATCAATTCCAATTCGGACCCACTTAATAAAATCTCAATTTTACTAATCTGAATCGAATATTTAATTAAACTCCCATATGGTCCGATATTCGAAATTAAAATAATTCAATTAACCAATTATACTCTCTTGAGCCATTTAGGCTTTCAATTTCTAATTCCAAAATAAATCCCCAATAGAGTCATACACAAATCAGTCTCCATAACTTTCATAAATCCCTAATTAAATCAGAATAATGGCAAATTAAAATTCAAATCTCTTTAATTAATTAAGTACTAATTATTATACGTGATAGGGTCGTTACAACAACAGTGTTTCTGGTACCCATGCGCTTGGTGTTGGCTTTCACCAGCGAAAGGGTAACATTGTCAAGGATACCGTAGTCACGGCGGAACAAGGCAATTGCCTCAGGAGTATTTACTAAAGAACGGAATTTTCCCATTACCTAGACCTAGAAGGGCAAAAGCAAAACTATAACTAAGCAAGAAACACAGAAATACTACCAGCCACCGGAAACAATGGCGCAAGGGCCAACGATGGTGAAATAGATAGAAAAACAATATAAAAGAGGAGCTTCGGGAAGAACTTACAGTGATTCAATGAATAAGCGACAAAGTGTGAAGATCCTCTGAACAGGAACGAGAATAATAGAGTTCGTAACCCTCAGCAATGATAATAAGCGTTTGGGCAAAGCACCATCAGAACCAAGATAGGGGTTTTGGGATTTTCTGAAGTTTGAAGATAGATGAAGGCGTTTGAATTGACACCTCTAGGGCATTTATTACTCTCAACTGGCACGAAGGTACAAAATCATGCCCTTCTATATTGAATCGGCGCACTATCTCTGCACACCAGTATAGCGCTGCCACGTGTCACTATGAAAGGACACATGCAGAGTGCATGTGTCAGGATCGAACCACCACTAAGGCCGAACTAGAGCAAATCCAACGTTTGGGGTATTGGGTTGTAGCTCTCCCCAAGTGGAGCCTTAGCGCGAGCTAGGGGGAAAATGAAGGGGTAAAATATAAATGGGTTGGATCCAAGTCTTGAGCCGGCCTAATCCATTAAACCTAGGTCCAAGTGGGTCAGGTGAATGTGTGGGCAAGCTAATCAAGTCCAACTCCATGATCAATAGTCTACCCAAGTCTTCAAGTACTTGGGCCCAACTCGTAGTGGAAAGGCTAGTCCAGTCGCAATACTAGGCTGGGCCGAGCTGTCGAACTTAATTCGCAGACCGAACTAATGGGCCGAACCCATCATTAGAAACCAAAGTGGGCCGAGCCCACACAAAGATATTTAATTGGGCCAGCCCATCTCTATAAAACAACCTAGTGAAAGGCTGAGCCGGGGCACAATAGCACCGAGCTGAGGGAACCTCTCAGGGAAACGTGGAAGCTATGAATACTTGCATGTGCAGACTGCCACCTCAGTTGGTCCCCTCTCCCTTGAATCACAGAGGTAGTTGAGCACGGGAATGTGATTTATTATAAGGATGGTTACAATGAGTATATGGATCCATTGTCAACTATCTAGTGGTCCATTACGTTGAGCAATGTTAGGGGGAGCTCGGCAACACCAAAATTTCATGGAACTATCTTGGGCAACAAGTAAGGGATTATATATATAGACTCCACTCACTTCACATTGGAAGTAACCAAGTTGAGCTGAACTATACTCACTTAAACACAATTCTCTACACCTAGAGAGCATATTCCATCTTCTTCGATTACTTACTCCCACGCCGGAGGGGTTATCCGGCCATCTCCAGCCAGATAGCTCTCACGGTGCTCATTGTTTGGGTTAAAAAAAAAAAAAAAAAAAAAAAAAAAAAAAAGCAAAAAATTAACTAAATAGTCTATTACCAGGAAGTGTCAAGGGAGTTTAAAGGTCAGTTCCTTGGTGTTGGTAGCCATCATACCTCCACTATTCCCTCATTATTTGCATGTGTTTTGTAACTCGCTATCATTGGGATCCAATTCTTGCTTCTTTTTTGAGAATGTGATCCAATTCTTGCTTCTTGGTACCAAAAAAATATGAAATTTCATAATAGAGACACAAGGGGGAATATCTTTGTCAAAACCCATTCGTCATCACCTCCATAGAAAATTTCCTTTTCATTTTACCTAGCAACAGCCCTATAATACCCTTCATTATCATTTCATTACTCCATCATCAGTAGCAACACATCTGGCAATCACCGTCGGCCACCAACGACCTCCAGCAACCACTTCCGGCTGGTAACTTCTGGCAACCACCTTCGGCGATCATATCCGGCTGCTGTCTTGACCTCCGGTGATAGTTTTTGACAATACTTTTCTAGCCATTTTTGAAAAAACTCAGTGTCCATCTTCACCATGTCACTATTACCACCACTTCCTCATATCTGGTAGTGACAAAAGAAAATGAACAGGGGTATGAAGAGTAAAGAGATGGATGAAGTGGGAAAGAAAAGGCCTTACCAATAATTATTTTCAGTGATAAATTTATTACTGATGAGAACTATTTTGTATATGTGTGAATGATAGTGAGTGATGACAGTGGAGATGGTTGGTGAACAACGGTGATGGCAATGGTAATGGACAGTGGCGACGGCAGTAGTAGACGGTGGCAGCAGTGGCAATGTGTGGTAGTGGTATGAGGCTTCAGAAATGGTAGAGAGGGAGAGAGAGAGAAAGAAATTCTCCGCAAAAATATTAGAGAGAGAACTTAAGAGAAGATAAGATATTTAACGAGGGTAATATAGACAGTTGAGGAGTTAATTAATTTCATTTAATGGGACTGGTTAGTAATTAACCCTTAGATTTAGGATAATGTAAATAAATAAACAACACAAATCATGAGCATCTTTATTACTCAATCAGTTACTGCTCAGAGAACGACACCTCAAACTATACTTTTCAGAACTTACCTTGAAGAGCAAAAGAAACTCGACTTTTGAATATATACATATCAAATAGATGTATTTTCAGCAGGTAACACAAACTGTTAATTCTTATCATGTCCGTAGCAAGAATCTTTTCAATCATTAAAAATTCAGTTACAAGTGTTTCAATTCCTGACATACTAATCATATGAGATAAAATTAAACACCCACAACAAGCCTTTTTTTTTTTTTCCTTCTCTATATGAGGGTCTTTTTCTTACCCCACCCTACAGCAATCAAATACAAAGCCACACAACCTCCTACGGTACCAATAGCAGTTTCCCAGAAGTTTATGGTTGGACTAGAAAAGAGAGAGATCTCAATGTTCATCCCAAACAACCCTACAACCGCGATACCTGCATTCATTATCATATTTGCCGTACTCAGCATCACTCCCATTTGTAGCAGCTGATTTTGCTTTTCATCCAACATGATGTTAATGAAGTCCTCCGTGTCGTTGGCATACTCACTTATCTTAGCACAATAACAAGTCAAATGTTTTCGTGTAAGTAGAAGAGGTAGAAAGAAAATTCCAAATAGGAAGACACGAAAAGAGAGAAGAGTAAATTCACTCGATAAGATGGAGGGAATTGAAAGTTAGAACTATCTAGCATTTGATAAATCAGAGATTAGCCACTCTATCATAATGGACATTCGACTATTTAGTTTAGCTTTCTACTTGCATGTATTTAACTTTTGTTTAAAAAAAAAAGGGCCAATACAAAAAAAAAAAAAAAAAATCCCACAGTTTGAGTCTTGTATGTTGTAACAAAATAAACAATGACTTTTTAATTTTGTCAATTTAAATCCTAAGCTGTTGATTTGTTTTCAATTTAAACCATTTGTCTATTTTCGTCAGTTTTACTTAATAGAAATAGACAAATGATTTGGATTGAAAACAAGTAAAAAATTGAGAATTTAAATTGACAAAATTAAAAACTCAAAAATTATTTTGTTACAAGGTTCAAACCCTGTAAATTTTTTTTTTTTTGTAATTGTCTCAACAAAAAAAAGAAAGAACGGAGCTAGCCCATTGGCTAATAATCCGTACATCTCACTAAGAGTTCAAGAGTTTGACTCTCATTGGGTTTGTGACCCTTGTATTTGATTGGGGTTTTTCTTGAGTTTGGTAGGTTTGTTGTATGATTGAGCTATATGTTAGACTTTCTTTCATAATTGAATATCTAATTTGATGTAATTCCATGATATTTTTAAAATAATCTCCTACTGATTGACCAAAAAAAATATGGATATAACAAAGCAGCACGTGAACAAATTCTTTTTTACAGGATCGTAGAGCTACTGGAAACCTTTTTGAGCTGCATCTTGACTCTTAACCCATTTAGTGATACCAATAAAGTAAGGGGCTTCTAAGAAGAAATTTGTGCTTTCCTTTCCTTAAAAGAAATGAGGGAGTTTTAGAAGAGAGTCTCTATATGAAAGATTTGGGCTTTTGTTTGTGCTAGTTTTTTAAGTTCTGAATTTCAAATTTTGAAGGTTGATTCATATAGATTTACACCATAATTTCCAAAAAAATTGAAGCACTGTCTATGAGATTTGGTTCTTCTCTAGCTTGCTTGAAAGGCAGTGTCTTGCAATGCAAATGTGTTTGGTTTTTGTGAAAGCTTAATAAGCCAAAATTTATAACTCCTTTCTTACCTGTAATACTACATACTTGGAAAGATCTTAATGAACATTATATTCCTAGATAAATCCTTAAATTAACCCCTGGTTTTTTTCAGTATTCCCCTTAATAAAATGACTGGTTTCAATTTGAAATTTTCCTTACTGATTATAACCACATAAATGTTTGAACATTTTCTTTTTTCTCCTTTTTATGTTTGATTGAACTAGATTACCAATACCATTACAATAAACAAACTTATTTAATTTTTATGACATTTGCAATTTCCGAAGGTCAATTCTGATAATTTCATCAAGTTTTGAAGTGAGCAATGTTGTCAATTTTACCTATACTTGGCAAAAACAATTTTGAAAAAAAAAAAAAATAGCAGCAATGCCAACGAAAATATTAATTCTTAAATAAGAATATGGTGAGGAACATACATGGAATAGTTTTTGTGAGATGCCATCTATCTGTGCAAAGTAGGCTTCTAAAAGCATCTCCAGCTCCTCAATATTGGGCTTTATTCCAGTATAAGTTCCATAGCTGTGTTGAGACTTAGTTTCTTCACCCCTGAAAATGAAGTACCATGAAGAATAAGTAAATACACAACCAGCAAAACGTTTCAAAATGGAGATATAACTGTAAGTTAAATGACATTGTAATTCTAGTTGTATTTATCATATCCTACGTCAATTTTATTAGATAAACTTGGTTGTATTCCACAGTCTGATTTGTTCAAGGTCAGTTATATTTTATGAAATGTTCAAGATTATCACAATAGCCAGCGTCACATGTAGCTTACTGTTAAATCTGGATCATCATTCCACTACCACCAGTCGCGTCGCCATCGCCGCTGCCGCCGCCTCCCTTACTCTACCACCCCCCCCACAATACAATCGCTACCACTCACCACCACACTACCACCAACACTATTGTCACTACCAATTCAACACCACAATATAAAGTGAAAGAAAAGAATTTGAAAACTAAAATACTTAAAAATCTCTTCTTGTAAATATTAAACAACTTGATTTAATTCAAAAATTAAAGTTTTTGTACACACCACACAACTTTTTAGATTAAAAAATTCAGCAGTCAATTTTCAATTTCAGATTTCAATTTTTAGTTTTCAGTTGTATCAAACAGCACCTAGGTTATCATACACCGCCTTAGTCACACTATTATTTATTAAATAAATAAATGAAATAATCACTCTATTTTGTGAACTATTCAAGACAACAAACCAAAGTAATCAACAAGGCATTACCCACAAGAGAAGAAGCTAAGACCATAATTTCCACACCATCTCACAACGAATAGAAGATGCCTCACAGACTCCCCATCATGCTTATACAAACAGATCAACATGCATTTGCTTTCTCCTAATCAAATTATCAATGGTAAGAACCTTACATGAGTTGTAAACCACATAAAGAAGGTGATCTTAGAAGGGGTCTTTGTGCCCCCCACACCCTTTTTCAAGGGAATATAATCCTCGTCTGATCTGCCAAGATCTCATAAAAAGATTCTACCTCAAACCCTCCAGACTTGGATTTCAACCGTCAGAGAGCATCCCATCCATCACCAACACGATGAATGGCATAAAGACGCCTAAAGAGGTCCATCAACTCCCCTATCTCCTAATCATTAAGCTCTCTTAGGGATACCTATCTCCCAAAATACATGACTACTGTCTGCCTTGAGATACTCAATAACGACTACCCCAATACTAGCAATATTAGGATACACTGCATCCAACCTCCTCTCCACACTACACATGGCTCCAAAACCTACCACAAACTGAATGTGCCTGAAAAAATACATCTCACCCATTTCGAATGCCTTTTCACATGTCCAACCCATAAGACATGGTAACTACCTCTAAAGCCCATCCACCCATATACAACCAATCAACCTTTTCCTCAAATAATTCATACTCCGGTACACTCCCTATCATGCATTAAATGTGAAAATTAATAATTATTCTAAGAAAGATAAATTTATTGCATCAGTAATCACCTGTCTTCATCATCCTCAAGTGCCTCATCATATAATTCCTCCTTTAAGGATGTGTGGTCCATTGAGTGACCAGCAAACTTCTCTGTTAAATACATTTCAGCCATGTCATTGTCATCATCTAACAGATGCTCGAGTTCATCTCTCACCTAAAAACAAAATGAGAAAAAAAGAAAATTACGAACAATGCAAATAGCCAACAAGTCCATGAGTGGAGACAAAGATATCCAACATAATATCAATTTTGAACATCACATCCATAACTTTAATAATATGAAATATCAAAATATTGGTTATGAAACAGATAAGTGAGCTTCACATAATCCCCTCAACAATCTAATTCTTTGATACATACTAACAGATTTTTTACAAAAAATGAAAATTTGTTGAGTAAAGACAATAGGGCCATCGTAACTCTAATTGCTAATTTTTTGCATTTATCTGAAATTGCCACACTACTTGTTTTACATCATCTTTTTGAAGTTTCTGTATTAGACACCAACCTTCCTGCCCATAATTCCTGTCCTTAAAGAAGGAAGTGAAGAACATTTCAATAATTATTTATTTATTATCATGATGGGTCCTAAACGACATAATTAACTGTTTTTAGAGATGCATACAACAAAAAAATGGTGTTTAAACGTTGGTAAAGAATTGTAGTATCTCATGACTCAAGTAGAAGAGAATTGTCCACTTAGGAAGTTCTTGGTTATCAATTACTCATTAGGGAGTCTAATCACCACTCTTAACCACTAAAAGAGAATCTAACTCTTCTATCAACAAATGTTTAAGCAGGAAGCCAGCAACAATCTCGGCATAAGGAAAATATTGATATTGACACCAACAATGCAAGAAAGACGAATTCATGATTAATGAAGGCAAAGGGTTGTGACAAGCATTGGATTGCCGACAATTTACACGACTCAACTACTTTTGCAAGTCTTTTGAAGCACAGAGTTACTAGAGGCTCTGTCTAAGACAAAGTGTGTCCCAAAGGGTTCCCTTTTCTCTTAGATGAGAGCAAGCCCACCTCAAAGAAAATGAGGAAAAGGGGAAAGGGTAGGCAGAGCCAAGAAGGCATTGCCGGTACTACTACAAAATAAGTAAATAAATGAAGAAACAAGTTGCTAAAGCCATGATGGTCTAAGTTTATTTCTATAAACAACTGATTGATGTTATAAGCATTTTGAGTAAAGTTTCCCAGCATGTAATCCTTCACTAAGGAGATGATGTGAAGAACCCATTAGTGTAAATAGTTTGAAGTTCTTCAAGGCAATGCCATATTGGAAATTAAGCATCACTCTACCAAAATGTTGCTAAAGTACCTGTACTTCCATTGGAGTTGAGTATTTCTATGGAACATACATGACTCAGAAGTTAAATTTTCATTCAAGGAATTGAACATTTGTCAGATCCTAGCGAAATTATAGTTGATGTATGACTACATTATATCTTCATATAGTCTACGCTCTTGTGAAAACGTATGAATATGAATTATGGCAATAGGTGTCCATGAAACTAGGAGTTATTTAGATAGAAATAATCAGAACTCATACAAGAAAATGACTATTTTGAAAGGGAGCATTTGTTCACATTATATATAACTCAGCGTGCAATGGCAGTCTCAAAAGAGCTTATTCACATTTACCTTCTGTACACGACCAGATATTGCAACGAGACGACTCTTTATTTGTCTAACACGCTCAAGGTTAAGTGTGCTGATTTTAGAAGTCAACTCATCCAATGCTGGATATGCTTCTTGCTCCAGTGTTTGAGTCTGATGTAGATGCAAGCAAATCCATTTTGCAGTTAAAGTTCAAGAATTACATAGAAGTGGAGCTAACCAAATGCAGAAATAAAATACTTCTTTTTTTGGTAAGTACAGAAATAAGATATTAGTAAAAAAAGAAGAAAGTTTAGCTTCAGAGAGAATACAAACAATTAAGCACCAATCCAGTAACAAGAAACATAGCACTTCAAAAAAATAATAATAATGTTATTAAATGATCCCATTCTTCAGCAATTTTTTCAGCAAAGAACATGTGAATCTTATCATGAATGGATGAAACATTATATGTATAGTTAACAAAACACGCCATGTTTTCCTGCAAAACTGCCTCTAACAACAGCATTGCTACTCTTCAACTGAGTCCAGAGAGTATCATGATAAGAAACTGCATATCGATTGATCATATATATATATATAGATGGATAGAGAGAAAGAGAGAGTATCATGACAAGAAATTGCGTGTTGATTGATCATAAATAGATATGTAGATGGATAGTTCCAAGAGTCAACATGCAATAGATGGATAGGGGGAGAGAGAGAGTTCTAAGAGTCAACATGCAGTTCAAGGTCTAATAGAAATAGCAACTCAAAAATGTTACAGCAACTCAAATGAATTCCTATATTCTGGCCATTTCATAGAGGTGGCAATGAACATGACACTAAAAATCCTGTCCACTAGAAACAAGCTCTCCATAAGATAACAAAGCCATCATTGTGAGAGAAGGTAAAGAGAGAATCAATTCATGTCAAACACCAATTTCTTTTCTGCAAAAAATTAAAAACCTTCCGGGAATAACAGTCAACCTCTGAACCCCATACAAGAAAGTCACTTTTTTCCAAAATCTAATAGAGCCAATCTTTTACCACAACATTAATTTTTCGTACAACGGTAAGTAAACCTTATTATTATTATCAAAGAACCTATGTTGGCATACTCACACATTAGGGGAAACCAAACCAGGTTTGCCACTACTTCCAATTTCAAACACTATTAATAACTTCACATAGGACCTAGCAGAAAATGATATCAAAAAGCAAGTCCATCAGGCAGCAACTAATTCCCCCCAATTCGTAGAAAACAAGCGACTACTTGCGCATAAGGTGCAGAATCACATTGCCACAGCAAATTATATATATATATATATATAACAGAATTCACAATAAGGTTCACCTTCAGAATAATCAAGTGATTCACAGCGATGTAAAGTTATGATATGTTTAATCAAACCAGAAATATTTACTTATAAAAAACATGTATTTGATAGAACCAGAAGCCTATGAGCAGGCAGCTAAATGCTAGCCACTAGACACTTAAAGAACCTAAAATAAGAAGAAAACTTTATTGATGGAAAAGATTATATTGAGAGAGATGACAAATTGTTTCGAAAAAAAAAATAAAAAATAAAAAAATAAAAAAAAATCCAAAAAGATTTTCTTAGTATGGTTTTGCAAGCTTGAAATTTTTGAGTGGTCCTTGGTACATATTGGAATTGATGAGAAAATCCATTACATGTTAATATGTATGTGCTTTCTGTGGTCATTACTCATTTTGGAGTGTGTGTTTTTTGATTAGTATGTCTCATTCTGTACACACTCTTGGATTAGCAAATTTTGGAGTCTTCCACCTTAGTGATTATATTTTTTTTATGGACTTCTGTCATTAATCTTTTGCTTTTCTAGAGGAATCACTACAACAAAAGTAACCTATGGTGACGAAAACTAGTGAAGAAAATCAGATTCGTCACTAAATAAAAATAATTCGTGAGGAATTTATAAATTTTGTCACATATAATAAAAAAATGAAAATGATAGGTGACAAAATTTATTTTCGTCAATAAATACTTCATTTTAAGTGAGGAAAAATTAAGTTTCGTCACCAAAAATTTTCCCGCTACTTCCTTCTACCAGAGCTCTTTCTGCATCTTCCATGTCCATGGATGAGGTGGACATCTTCGAAGCTAGGCTAGCTAGTCTCTTTGAAATACCTTCCACCTCTCCAATGGCAAGCAATAAGACTGAGCCATTAGTTTTAATTGATTCTCTCCTAGAAATTTTTGAGAGCTCTTCCTCCAATGGTAAGACTTTCTTGCCTTTTGATAGACTTGGACAGCTGTCTGGAGCTGTTGACATCTTTTTCGAGGATTCCTTTCGAAGCCTTACAAAGGCTTATAATAAAAAATGGCTTCCCCTAGTGTTGCAAGATTGTTGAGCAATCCGGCATGACTGTCTTAAGTCATTTATCTCAGGCGGAAGCCACCATTGATTTTCACATCAACATCTGTCATGCTACTAAGGTTGCAGAGGAGAAATTGGTGAGAGACCAGAGTTTTATTTCCAAAGTACATACTGAAGTGTCAGAATTGAAGGAACAACATTCCTCTGTCTCCTAATTTCGAGCTCAACTATTAGAGAAGAAAACTCAACTTGAAGAGGAGCTATCAGCAATCAACCAAGCCTTAGATCGAACTGTCACCAAATTGCAAATTACCAATCAATGACTGGCTGATCGAAAGCAAGAGATGGCTACAGCCATCTAGTTGTTCCCATCACTTAAGAATTGAGCATCTATTGTAAAAGAACAACTGAAACATTGTACTGATTTCTGGGCCAATCTATGGCTACATGTACTCAACTCTTTATGAAATAAAAATTCTTATTTATCATTTGAGTGTTCTCATGTTCTTTTATTTAGCACTTATTCTATTCCTTGTGTTTTCCACATGGTTGGATAATAAGGCTTCAAATATCTGTCATTAATGTTCTTGGGATGTACATATCCATTCAAAATTTTCAAATGATATGCTCCCATAGGCCAGACTCTATGAACTTGATACGATTCTTCCCAGTTAGGTTACCACTTGCCAAACTTGTGGCTTTTAATCTCTATTGGGAGTATTGTCTTCCATACCAAATCACCTTCATCAAAACTAATGTGCTTGACTTTCTTATTATAGTTTTTGGCTGCTTTCCTCTTTTGGAAAAGAATGCTATTTAATGCCAGAATTCTAACTTCATCTATACTTTCTAATTCTAAGCACATACTTTGATGGTATTGCTCAAGATCTAACTAATCCTGGCATCTCACCCTCAAGGACTTAACATTAATTTCCATAGGTAGCATTGCATCATGTCCATATACTAAAGCATAAGGAGTGATTCCTGTACTTGATCTTGCAGAAGTCCTATAAGCCCACAATACATCCAACTGCAAGTTATGCCAATCCTTGGGATTATCTTCCACAACTTTCTGAATTCCTTTTTTCAAAGACTTATTGGATGATTCAGCTTGACCATTGGCTTGTGCATAATAGGGGGTAGAATTAATGAGACTAATTCCAAACTCTGCCACAAAAGACTTAACCATTTTCCCATCAAACACAGTCCCATTATCAACAGTTATAGTCTGTGGGATGTCAAATTTGGGGATCAAGTCTTTAATGAATCCAATTATTTCAGTTTGATCTACAGCCTTATATGGCTTAGCTTCAACCCACTTAGTGAAGTAATCTGTGGCCACTAAGATGAAGCAATGATGCTTCGAAGAGGGTGGGTGTATTTTTCCTATCATGTTCATAGCCCATCCTCTGAATGGCCAATGCTTTACAACCGCATGCAGATCAGTTATGGGTACATGCCTTATTGTGCCATGCTTTTGGCATGCCTGGCAACCTCTAGCATATTCTATGCAGTCCTTAAGAATGGTTGGCCAATAGTAAGAATGTCTTCGAAGCAGCCATCTCATCTTCACACCAGGCTGATGTGCACTACAAATTCCTTCATGAACTTCAGCCATGGCTGTCGAGGCTTCCTTTGGACCTAAACATTCCAATAATAACCCATTTGCCCCCCCTTTTGTAGAGAACATTTCCGTACATTATGTATTGCATGGATTGCAATTTGATTTTTCTGCTGGCTTTTGAAGATGGGCCAGTTAGATACTGCATTATTAGATGTCTCCAATCTTATTCTTGTAAGTCATTATGATTGACTTATAAAACCATATTCCTCCTATTCAAATGTAGTATTACCTTTTGATATGTTGTTTGGCCTATGTTCCTTTGAGTATTATTCCTTCTCTTGAAATTCGAAGCCTTTTGGGCCACATCATTAGCTTTATTATTCAAGAATCTTGGGACATGAGTTACATTTGCTTTCTGAAACTGAGAAAGCAGATGTAATCCAACAACATAATATGACAACATGCTTATGCTTTGACATTTGAAAATTCCTTTCACCTAGTTAACTACCAATTGGAAGTCTCCAAATATATCAACTGCATGAGCTTGTAATCCAATAAGTATTTCGAGTCCCACTATTAAAGCTTCATATTCAACTTGATTATTGGAACAAATAATTTCATCCACTCTGAAATCATGTGTGGTTTCTACCCCTAGTGGTGACTTAATCACCACGCCAATTCTAGTTAGACCATTGGCCTTTGATCAATTGAACCACATTTGCCATGGTTCAACACTAACCATACCAAGTTCCATTATTTCTTGGCTTTCTGTTTGATATGGATGGTTTGCCAAGAAGTTAGCTAAAACTTGTCATTTGACTTCCTTTTAGGGAACATATTTTAGATGAAATTCTGATAAAGCTAATACCCATTTTCTAATTCTCCCTCTCAACATAGGTCTAAGTAACATATATTTAACCAAATCAGTGGTTGCAATTACCAAGATAGTTGTAGGCAGAAGATAGTATGATAATTTCATTGCAGCAAAATACAATGCAAGGCACAGCTTTTCTACAGCTGAATATTTACATTCACAAGAATTTAGAAACCTACTTAGGTAATAAACTGCTTGCTCTTTGCCTTCTTCATTGTCTTGGGAATGGATTAGTGTCAATCCCCATGGCCTTTTCTGCTTTAGCTGGGAATTTTAGGCTCCCCTTTCAAATCTGCTCTTGGATCTTGTCTCGAAAAACAATGCAGTTTTTAGTTGAGTAAGACCAAGAATTATGCCATTTACAATACACCTTTCCTTTAAGTTCCTCTGGAGATGGAATTTTGACTCCTTTTGGTAATTTCAAGAAATTTGCAGCAAGCAAATGATAAAAAATGTCATCTGCCCTTGTTAAATCGAAAAAGTATTTCCGATGAAGGTCTTTCTTGTTAAACTGCTGGTCTATTGTTGTGTCTTTATGAATTAATGCTTCACAGATCACAAGTTTTTTCCCTTCCGTACAATCTCTGCTGCATCAATCTCATAATTATGATCTCTATAATACGTCTTGTATGATGCATTACTTCAATCTTGTTCTTCTTCTAGTAATGCTTCATACCTTGATCAATGTAAGAGAAGATTGGCTTAGCCATAAAAGATGTATCAGTCTTTTTGAATACCGGAATAAGTGGGGATGTTCAAAGGATTAGAGGAGAATTTAATGCAAATGATGAATGACGGTTGCATTTCTGGAAAATGCAAAGCCCATGCAAGACGTGGATAAAATACCTTGATCCACTAATATCACCAAGTATTGGGTATATTAGTGAGGGGGGTAATGTTGGCTACATATTTTGTACAAGTCAATCACAATTTAACACGTGGCATGATGATGACAATGCGGGAAAGCAATTCAAGTCTTCAGTCATAATCATACACGTGGCAGTTAGTATTAGTTTTTCTAGATCTGCGTAGCACTAGATCAGTAAAGAGATGCAAGATGACGTGGCTTCAACGGTTATTCATATTTAAATTCAAAATCGAGAGGGAAACCTAACTGCAGATATGGCATAGTGGAGCTAACTATAAGGCAATATGATCAACAATCATAGAAGGATGGTTCGACGGTTAGAAATGCAGTTCGACGGTTGTCATTGAGAAATATAAATAGTAGAGAAGGCTCCAGAAAGTGGCCCTCAGACTCAGACTCAGACTCAAAAACCAGTTTTATTTACTTTATTTCCTTTCTAGTTTTTACATTTCTTGTTCTTTACATTTTTGTACTTCAAATTCCTACACTGCATTTTGTTCATAGGAGTAGTTTCAAATAGTTTGTTGCTGTAAACCTCCACGAGGCTGATTTGGATCTTTGTAAGTCTTTCATTTTACTTAATAAAATGCTATAATTGTTCTTCGTTTAATTATTGTTTACTTAATTTTCCTAAACAAAACCACCAGTAAAAGTCCTCTTCATTGAGGCTGAGAGAACTAAAACATAATCGTCTGATAATTGGTTAGCAATTAACATTCTGTAAGGACTGATTGATTCTTTCTGGCACGCTCACAATTACAAAAATAACATTCGAAAGGCAAAAAGCCAACAGATACTAATACATATTTTAAAACTAAAAATAATAAAAGAAAAATGCTACCTGATATAATATCCAGTATTGTTTAGTATCGAAATTAAAGTGAAAATTATTTTTAAAATGTTAAAAGATAAAATATATTAAAATTAATAAAATATCCCTTTTGTTTTTAAAATTTTTTAATCTTTTATTCTTGACGACAAGTGCATGGTAGAAAGATCCATGATTAAGGGGTTGTTTGGGGTGTCCTAAATAAGTGCACTTTTTGTCTTTTTGGACTAAAAAGTTGAGAAAAAAATATGATTGTTTGGGTTAACTTTTTGACTTTTTATGAAAAAATGTGTATTAAAAAATTATATAAATTAGTGCGTAGGGGAAAATTAGGATTGAGGGTTATGCAGCCGTAATTTTTGACTTTTGATGAATAGTGATAACTTTTTAACTTTTTGAGTAACTTTTTAGCTTTTTGATTTTTTTGCAACTTCCCAAACTTGGCCTAAATTTTTAAAAATTATTCACAAAAGCACGTGTTTACATATATATATATATATATATTTAAAAAAATTATTTTTATTTATTTATTTATTTTAAAATTTTTCTTTTCGTCAAGAAGTGCATGTTAGGAAGATTCATTGTTAAAAATTTAAAATTAATAAAAAATCTCGTGTAACACTAATAAATTTTAAATAGTGATCTTATGAATTGCTTAATTATTATTATTTTTTTATTTTAGACTCAAAGGTCCTATTCTAGTATGAATTACATAAAGTTCTTTTTTTTATTATTATAGACTCAAAGGTCTCATTCTAGTATGAATTACATAAAGGGCCAAACATAAACGTGTGTGTGTTATGTGTTGAAAGACAAATGTGAATTTTTTCATAATGTTGAAATTATTAAATGTAACTGTAGGACTTCAGCGCTTACTATCTCACAAAAACTCATAGGTAGTGGTGAAGCCACAACTTTATTCTCTTAAAGGGTATAGCATCAAGATCCTCAAGTTGACTATGACTCGGCCTTACCCCAAACTTCTGCCACAACAAGATGCTAGCCCAAACTCAGGCCAATAATCCCTCTCCAGCACCGGCAAGATGTTGGTCCAAACCCAGGCCAACAATCCCCCTCTGGCACCTACTTGTAAGCAGCATGCCCTCCAGGAGAATCGAATTTGAGACCTTACTCTGATACCACTTATAAGATCTCAGCGCTTACCATCTTACCAAAACCCATAGGTAGTGGTGAAAAAGCAACTTTATTCCCTTAAAGAGTATAGCACCAAGCACCACAAGTTGACTGTGACTCGACTTTATCCTGGGTTTCTGCCACGATAGGATGTTGGCTTAAACCTAGGCTAATAGTAACACTTCAAAAAAACTCTTCAGTGTACTTTTCCAAACATAATACTCTAAAAATGTAATACTCCTATAACACACAAAAACATTTGTTAGTGCACTTTTCTCAAGCATAACAACGTAACATTCCAAAAAAATCCTTAGTATACTCCCAAACATAACACAAAAACTACTTGTATATATTTTTTTTTCCAAATGTGCACTTTTTTCAAGCATAATAAGGTGACATTCTAAAAAAATTCCTTAGTATACTCCCAAACGTAACACAAAAACTACTTAGTGTATTTTTTCTAAATGTAACATTCGAATGTAACACAATAAAAACTCCATAGTATATTTTTTTCAAACGTAACAACGTAACATTTCAAAAAAATTCTTTAGCGTATTTTTCTCAAACATATCACTTTAATTAATGTAACACACAAAAACTCTTTAGTTTATTTTTTTGAAATGTAACACTTTAATGTAACACCCTAAAAAAACCCTTCAGTGTATATTTTTCTCAAATGTAATAACGTAACATTCTAAAAAAATCCATTAGTATAATTTTTCCAAATGTAATACTTCGATCAATGTAACACATAAAAACTCCTTAGTGTACTTTTTTAAAACGTATTACTCTAATGTAAAACCAAAAAAACACAATAACAAAAATATGCATTTTCATGCTCGACAACCAACATTTCAGCCACCAATCCCCTCAAAAAAGAATATTTCACACCTCACCATTCTATTTTCATCTAAAAAACGAATCAGTAAATTGAAAAAATGAATCATAAAAGAAATTCACTTAAACTCAAATAACACCAAATCAAATAAGTATAACTTTTTAAAATAAAAAGAACTAATTAATTCACAAAAAAAAAACTCTAAAAATTAAATAGATTAACATTTTCCATATGAAATTTATGGATAAATTTTCCTTTAATTTTTAAACTTTTTCTTGTAGTCGAGAAATGCCTAATAAAAAAAAATTAGCAAAATTTGTTAATGGTATTGTTGTAGAAATGATAAATTACATTTTACCCCTATATGTTTGATTATTTTTTTACTTTGGCTGTTGAATTTTTTTTTTCTCTACTTTAACCTTTCATATTTCTTTTTTTTTTTTTAAAACTAACTTTTATTCAAAATTATAAAAAAAAATAGATACATTAGGGGACATAAAAAATATATTTTATATTAGGATTTGAGTTTGCATCTAAGGCTTTGAATATCAAACACAACTCTCTCTCTCTCTCTCATGTTATCTTTGATTATCAACTAAACATATCACTTATATATTATTGTGTTTAGAATACAGGATTTCATATCATTTTCATGTGTATTACTTTATATTTAATTTTGGATATAAGTTAATCTTTAGAATAAAGGGTTTTTTTTTTAAGGTCCCTGATATTAAGATTTTATACCATAAAGGACATTTAATATTTTCATAATGTCTAAGGTCCCTCAACAATATTTTCATAATGTCTAAGGTTACTCAACCTTGATCCAGAGAAATTTCAGTCCAGAGAAAATTGGTCAAGAGAAATTTTGGCCCAGAGAAATTTTAAATTTTTCTGGACCAAATTTCTCTGGAAAGTCTAGAGTTCAGAATTTCTCTGGTCTAATTATTCTCAGAATTTCTCTGGCCCAATTCTTCCTATAATTTCTCAGCATTTCTCTAATGCATTGGCTGAGTCCAGAGAAATTTTGAATTTCTCTGGTCCAATTCTTCTCAGAATTTTTATGGCCCAATTCTTTCTAGAATTTCTTTGATGTATTAACTGGCTGTCCTGACCATATGCAATCACATGCTCTTATGGACATTAGGTAGTACTTTGTTCTCTTTACTATCTCACTAAGAAAATATCAAGATCTGCTGCTACTTTTAGCATGCAAAATGCCCATGATTTTGTTTGGTATTGATTAGTACTCTTTCTCTCTTGAATTTTCAATTGAATCAGTGAAATTCAATTCAGTGAATCAGAATGAGAATGCTCTAAATCATAATGTGAATGCTCTAATTCTACATCACAGAGAAAATCTCACCAGAGAATTTCTCTGGATTCAACCCAGATAAATTTGCCTCTCCACTCCAGAGAAATTTACTCATTCCCAGAGAAAATTCCCTCCAACCAGAGAAATTCACTCGAACCCTCACACACAGTTCCAACAGAAGCAAATTAAACAATAATACTTATTGCGAGAAAAATGAAATTAGTCTTTGAGAAGGAATTTTAGGTTTTGCTTCAGACTATGGATAATATGGAAAATTACCTGATGAACTGTTCATCAGCATTTTCTCTAAGCTTGTGCCAGCATCTTATCAACTCATTCAGAAAACACAATTACCTGCTTCAGGGAAACAGGAAAAGTAAGCTTCCCACAGAACTCTGGACTTCTAACAATTTCTTTGCACATACTCCTCCATGACCTGCAAACAGCAGCATAGGCGACAACATGTTTTCGAGCAGGCCAATTACTCTCACTCTCCTCCAATCTTTTAATTACATCGCAAAGTAGCTCCAGAGGGAGATTAGCCCAACGACTGCTCTGAATTACCAGAGGTTGGTCAGGCAACTCGTGAAATGAACCATGTGACTTTCCCCTGTGATGACCGTGACCGTGCAGCCTGACGTTGAATGTTACGTTTCGCAAACTTAATGAGTTTATATTTTTTTAAATTGAATGTGAAAATGTTGCTGGTTTGTGTTGGTGTCACGTTACGTTTATGTAGGTGTCACGTTATGTTACGTTTATATAGTTATGATCTATGGTAACATGTAATTTCCTAGATATGATCTAGGTGTCACGTTACGTTTATGTAGGTGTCACGTTACGTATAGGTGTCACGTTACGTTTATGTAGGTGTCACGTTACGTATATGCAGGTGTCACGTTACGTTACGTTTATATAAATATGATCTATGGTAACATTCGATTTTCTATATATGGTTTTACTATTATTTATGATATTAACAACTAATATTGAGGGTAAATGTGTCAACAAATTTCTCACAGGACTTATAGGAACATAAGTTTTTTAGTAGGACCATATGTAGCATAAGTCTCCCTAATAGGACTTATAAATAATTTTCCAAAAAAAAAAAATTGTTCTGATCAATCGACCGAACGTTCAAGAGGACGACCGATTAATCCAATTTTTTTCGCCTTCAAAAAAGTTTCTAAAAGTGAGCGTAAAATTAATTTTTTAAAATTTCAAACAAACAAAATACTCAAAACAAGTAGTGAAAATATATTAAGAGAAACTAACCAAATACAACCTTTATTTGTCAGCTTCTGAATCCATTCCATACACCTCCATGACGATCACCGGTGATGGCACACATATTTTGGTTTTCCCTTTTCCTGCGCAGGGGGATATGATCCCAGTTCTGGACCTAACCCACACACTAGCTTCTCATGGACTAACAATCACCATACTAGTCACCCCCAAACACTGCAACAAAATGTATTTTCGACGATTAAAATTGGCGATTAAAAAAATTTAATCATCAAAAATTGTGAAATAGGTTACCAAAAATTGTTTTAATATGCAAAAATAAAATAATTAGTTACTAAATTTTTTTAATCAGGGTATATTAGTTCTCTACAAGAAATTAAGGTATTAAAGACAAATTTTTAGAAATAAAAATAATTTATTTGTAAAAATTATACTTTTTAAGGACAAAATGAAAGAATTTAAAAGAAAAATATATTTAATCATGTTATTATATTTTCTAGACATTTTTTGCTTGATTGTAAAAAGATCAGTTACTTTTCCCTATAATTTTAATCGGTCCCTAATAAACCCAACTCATATATTATTGTATTTTATATATTAATTTTCGAACTCAATAATCGGGACTATCAAAAACAAAAACAAAAACAAAAACAAAAACAAAAACAAAAACAAAAAAAGCACAGGTTTCTTCACTCACTCTCTCTCTCTCTCAAATCCTAATTTCCTTTCATATATCAGGTTTCAAATCCCTAATTTCTTTTCATCACTCAATCTCTACAGATTCGATATATGAACTCAATGGTTCTTCTATACGGATTCTGATCTGTGGTTCATTATTGTCTCATAACACCTCTCTCCAGGGCTGGATCGCTCCGTTGCAGCCTCATCTCTCCTCGATTCTTCGATTTCCCGACGACTCTCCGGTAGCGATTCCGATCAGGTACTATATATATATATATATATATATATGTATATACATACATGTATGTATCCGTATAATCGATTTGATATTGCAATTTTAGCCCTCGGTTTCATGCATGGTTTTGTATACATGTATAGATTCATGTTTGTTCAATCAAATTTACCAAATTGAAATATGCAGATGTAAGTAATGATTTTCCATACTTCATCTTCTGGTAGGTAAGAATACCAGAAAGTAAGAGAGCAAAGAGGTTTACAATATTGTGGACTCAAAATTGCATCTAAATCTACCTAAAAAGATTTTCATCTTTGATCCTTAGCAGTAGCGTGCAGGACTTGTCTCAAGTTAAATTTGTTCTGTATTGGTGTTGAATAGATAACTCAGAGCTCCTTGTGTTCAGTGATTTGTAATCAAGTGTATTGGTTGAATGAATTGTGACATAATAAAGTGGAAAATAGAAACTACCTGATTTTACTGGATGAAATCATTTCATTCATTCTTGAAATCCTCTGAATTTTCTAGATGAAATCTTTTTGCACCCCTCTGTCCTTTAAATTTGCTGTATGATTTCATGTCATTGGTTTAGTTACCACAGATTTAAGCAAATTTTGAGGAAGGTTGAAACACAAATTTGTTACTAAGAAGAGTAGTGAATGAAAATATCAGGAATTATATTCATTATGTGGATTGGGAAATCTCATGTGTTTCCTCTTGATACACAGCTCTACACACCTAGTAATCCGCTAAACTACATCTTTTAGGTGTAAGTCAGTTTCTATTAACAGAGCAAGGGCATATATATAGGACTTGAGAGCATCTCCAACCTTTCACCTTTTTTTCCATCAAATTCAAATTTGATGAAAAAGTTTCTCTTTTGGTCTCTTCTGAATTTTTGCTCAATGTTAACTGGTTATTTCATGTAGATTCAAGTATATTAATAATTCTTCAATGGTTATTAGCCAATATTTATTATCAGTTCACCCGCATCAAATTTTAGACTTTTAATACCGATATATCAATCGATATAGGATTGTATTACAAATATTTGTAAGTATCCCAGTACGAGTCTATGGCTCAATGTTGCAATGCATCTTGGGGTTTAAATAATTAGGTGCATTATGGAGGTAAATCTGATTCTCTTGAAGTGCTTTGCAGTAGCATAGCTGGTTCCTGTGGCAAGTTTCTTTTGTGTTCTTCATTTTACTTTGTTTGTTGTGATTATTGTTAATCAAAAACTTTTTACATTGTGTTTTGAATCATTAAGAAAAGGTAAAATGGATTCTAATTTGACAATTTGATTGTTTATGTTCCCATATTTCTTGTCTTTTACTTCGTTTTTGAAGGAACTGATTTTCTCTAATTATTAGTTCTTCTTGACGGACAATTGTGCGTTGCAACTACTTTAAACGTCCGAATTGTTTTAAGGACATTTACTTATTGCATACTTCTTGATATCTTTGACAGCTATTGCGTCTGGGCGTGAACCTGAAGAAGTTCCCTACATCAACAATACCTGCCACATTTGCCATGTTGTTCCATGTTGGCATTGGGGCAGTTCTCTCACTCTATGTGCTTTTCTGGTTAAAGGTCTCTCTCTTACTTTGCATTGCACTTATCCTTTCTTAGACCATTGACTGTCTGCTAGCAGACTTGCCACTAGAAATGTATCCTTTGTTGCATGGCAGTAAAGGGTAGCATTGACTTCTTGAGTAAATTTCTAAAGAGTTGGATATTAAAACCATTTCCCTCCCTGCCAATTAACTGTTAATATTGTTATTTCTCTGCAGTTAGATTTATTCACTAGGTTGAAAGCGCTTGGTTTCTTGGGGATCTTCTTGATGTTTGTTGGGCACAGGATCCTTTCTCACCTTGCCTCAACATCAGCCGAGTTGAAATCTGCCGGAGGAAATGAGAGTTTGTGCTTGCAAGGACAACATTCAGAACAAGGAAATGAGAGTTTGTTAATATTGTTTTTCTTTGATGATATGGTCTGCTCTAATCCTAATTTGTTTGATTTGATTATATTTGTGTTATTTGAAAATGTAGATGCCAATTTGATTGATTGCATTGTTAAATTTATTTTGATTTGCTTGTTTTATTGAAATATCTTTTGATTAAGCCTCTTTGAATGTGATGAGTAATTTTATTTGTTTTTCGTGTAGTTGAATTTTAATTTGAAGATGAACGGATTGTCTGGTGGCATGTTTGATATTTTCTATTTGGTTGTTGAGAAATCAAGAAAGGAATATAAGTTCATGTTCATACTAATATTTTTAGAGCTATTGTTACCCAAAAAAAAAAAATCAAACTTTTAGAGGCTAATTTTAGTTGTCTAAAAAAAATTATAACATTTACCCACCAGTTTCATTTGTTCTGAAAACTAAAACTTTTAGAGACCATTTTCATTTGTCCCAAAAATTAAACTTTTAGAGACTAATTTTTGTTGTCTCAAAAATTAATTTTTGTCTCCATAACCACTTTACCTACTGGACTATAATTAGACTTTTAGTTTGATGGGTCGTTGAACACACCAAAATTAAATACTAAACTATACCAAATTCTATCAGAATAATGGCAAGTCCAGGTATCGATCCACAGGGACTATTGTGAAATTAAACTAATTTAATTGTCAAATTCCTAAATTAATTTTGATAAAAAGATTGGTTGTTTATAACCTAATTTAATAACGAATAAATTAAACTAAGGAATTAAATTATCAATAATAAATGAAATTGGGTTTACTGAATTAGGGAAAAATCCTAGGGTAGAGAATTCACCACTAACCACATAATTAGGGTTTCCAATTGAAATCAATTATGCTATGGTTTGAACGGATTAATGCTTCGCAACTACAAGTTCAAAGCATTTAACAAGAAGATCATCACATTCAATGTACGAGCACGAACCATCTCAAGTAATACGAACCGTTCACTCTAAACTAAGGTAGTGATACGACTCGTTCATCGTAGTATAGTTTGTTCCATACCTTGAATGTGAAGGAAAAGAAAACAATTGTATGGATAACATGTAACAATCACAGAAAGTCAAATATTCGAAAGAATAATGAAAATTATATAAAACAAACTTCTAAATCACCATACAAATGTTCAAACCTTTACATAATTAAAAATCAAAAAGAAAACTACATAATTACATGGCTAGGGTTTCATCAAAACCCTAGAAAAGAAGACTAGCCACTCATAGAGGAGTGGAAGGAGGTAGAAGGAGAAGGAACCACCATGGGAGACATCTTGGAGCTTTTGTTTCTCTTCCTTTCCAAACCCTAGCCTCTCCCTTTAGGTCAAAACAACTTTCGAACCCTAATCCATCTTTTTACTTACCTTTTTATACTTCTAATCTCGTCCAAACAAGTTTAAAACGTCGGTTTGACTTTCCCAGAAAAAGTCAACGCACGTGCGAGAAAGTCAACGCATGTGCGGTAAAGTCAACGCACGTGCGGGAAAGTCAACGCACGTGTGGAAAAAGTTAACGCACGTGCGGGAAAGTCAACTCTGCCCAAATTCTGTCTTTTTGCTCATTTTATGCTCCAACGATGTACAACCTGATTGACACTCAACACACATAAAATATACAGTTTGACCAACAAGTAAAATTAAGAGATTCTAATTAACGGCCTCAATGATGTACATTTTGGCCTTAATCACATCCCCCAACTTACCGCTTGCTAGTCCTCAAGCAAGTAAAATAAAATAAAATTAAACAAAATCTATCTATTTCCTCTTTCATGGGAAAACGGTTGCATTTAGCATATGCAACAAGCCTTTATACCACAAGGTTACCCCAGGTGGACGAGTAAAGTCTCGTGAGGGTTTCCAGAAATGATACCCACAAACATTAACATATTCATATATACTCAATAACAAATGACCACATTACTCCACCTAACAATCAACTTATGTGCCACTACAGTGTGATATTGCGACATCATGAGTCATTAAAGGCACAGTGGACAAGCATGAAGGAACCTATTGAGTCAAAACCACAATTCAGTTAATACAAAAGTAAAGTTCTCTGTACCTGTGCATGCTAGTAGACAAGTCATGAATACCTTCGGTGTAAAGTGCAATCTCCATATTAGTTAATTGTCCACTATAATAGCCCAGTGTAACTCATAATAACACCCAACATATACAGAAAAACTAACCTGTTGCAGCAAAGATTCTCAAAGGTTTTTTTTTTTTTTTACTGTGCAATGTCCTGATCCATTAAGCTTTATAATCAACCCATGTAGCAAGTTTTGGGCCAATGACTCCCAAACCAGACGGTTTTAGGGCATTAGGTGTAGAGACACCCCTACGGGCTTAATAACTCGAGTTGAAAAGGTTACGAATCCGAACTAGTCATTCTTCTTATTTTTCCTTAACTGTGCAATGTCCAAGTCCCTTAAGCTTTCTAATTAACCCATGTAGCAAGTTTTGGGCCAATGACTCCCAAACCAGACGGTTTTAGGGCATTAGGTGTAGAGACACCCCTACGGGCTTAATAACTCGAGTTAAAAAGGCTACGAACCCAAACTAGTCAAGTGAAAAGACTTGGACGTCATTAGAATCTTGGCTCCTCATTTATTCTTTTCTGCAAGTCTAGCTATTATCAATGATGTACACCAGGGATTATAATAAAAAGATCACCGCTATGATAGTGTGTTCATGTGAATTAAGGCATACTCATGACAAGTGTACTAAAACCACAAACATAGACAACTCTCCTCGTGCAAACATGGCATGCAAGTATCTACCCAATAAACCCGTTTCATACAAGTCTACTATGCTCTCTAATTAACATATGCAAATATCATCACTCTACTAGCAAGAAGCTACATCAAGTGAAGTAATGCAATCAAGTGAAACATGTATAAGCATGAATTATGAGGCAAATAGAAATGCACAAAAGAAAATATAACCCTCATCCCCCAACGTGACTATGACATTGTCCTCAATGGAAAAGGAAAGAGAAATAAGAGAATATTACCAGAATTGTAGGTGCACATCCAGGTAGGCAGAGAGTAACATATACACACTTCACACTTGGTTGGGTTTTTTTTTTTTTTTTGGTTGAAGAAAAGAAAGAACTAAAAAGAAAAATAAAAATAAAAATAAAAATAAAAATAAAAGAGACAAAGCAATATACAGATGGGTACTACGGAGAAGCCGGTGGTGGTGGTGGCGGGAAATGCTGGGCAAACAAGGCTTGCATCAAAGCACGCGTCTCAAAGGCGTCATCCTGACCCTGTTGCCGGATGGCGAGGTTGTTGGTGTGTAGCTGATCGAAGCGCGCCTGAGAATAGTCGCAATGTGCCTGAAAATCCGTGCGCAACTCCATGAGACTCTGGTGGTGATCACGAAGAGTACAGTGGACTTGATCCACAGAGTGCTGAAGCTGTAAGTACTCCTCGCGAGTCATGTAGAGTGGGTCCCCTTGGGGAGGCACGGGGGGAACAAGATGAGCTGGGTGGTCAGGTACGGGGTCCTAGGCCTCATCAACAGGGGCACCAATCGGCTGAGGGATGGGAGATATGCTGTGCTGCCATTCCCGCTGGTCGAAAGTTGGATACCCTCTATCAATCTCCTCATCCTCAGCAATGGGGAGGTGGTTCAGCTCAAACACAAGTGTCAGCAAATTAGCAAATGGTAGTGGCCAAGTCAGGTTCTGCATAGGAGTAGGTCGAACTGCCTCACGTAGAAATTTCTGCAAATGCATCAAAATGAAATGCTCAAGCGGGACCTGATAGCCAAGCTGATACCCGTGTAAAACCCGCACAAACTCCAAATGGCGCTCAGCTCGATGCCCAAGTGGAAGGGCATTCTTATGGACCACGGAATCAAGGAAAAGCAAGCGGCTAGGTAGCTTGCTCCGCCGCAAGCATGTGAAACTGTTGTCACCGTGGGCTCCCGGGAAGTATTGCTGGATGAGGCGATGTATGGGTTGTTGATCCTCAACTTCCGGGAAAGGCTGATATTCTGGTTTGGCAAAAAACTCTAACACTGTGGCAATCATGGCTGAGGTGATGTGGACAACATGACCATCAATGTTAGAGAGCAGTCCAATCGTGGTGGGTGTCTCATGCAGGTTCTGGTAGAATAATCGTACTAGACGAGGATAAGTGGGCGCTGTCACAGCGCAAATGCCCAACTGTTGCCGGAGTCGGAGTTGCTCAACAGCCCAAGTAGTGTCCTCGTCATGCTGGAAAAATTGCAGGTTAAACTGCGTGAGCTTGTGAAGAGGGCGTGAAGCCCACTCCGGCCGTGGCAAGTCACCTGGTGGTGGTGCCGAAGAGGAGGCACCCCTGGCCTTTTTGGAGGCCCGAGCAGACACACGACGATTCATATCCTGCACACACCAACAATAAATACAGATACCCGTGAAACCAGCATGAGAATCGAATAAAATATGAAAGCACAAATTTGCCCACTAATGTACCACATGCAATTCTCACTGTTTTTTTTAATATAAAAACGAAATTAATTAAATAAATGAAGTAAAATGTCATTAAATTAAATTAACTAAACTATAAACTAAACTAAACTAAACTATAAAATAACTAAACTACCAAATAGACTAAAGTATAGAATAAAACAACCAAAACTAAACATTTTTTTTTTTTAGTTATTTTTTTGTTTTTTGTTGTTGTTGTTGTTTTTTTTTTTTTTTTTTTGGAAGAGAAGAAAATTAAATAAAACTTCAAAGAATAAAATAAAATAAAATAAACTAAACTACTTAGAAAGTATATGAACAATGACATCATAGAATAAGATAAAAATAAAATCACTAACTACACAAGTATAAGAAAAATAAAAATAAAACCAAATTTCACTAACTAATTAAATTAACCAGAATCACTACGAAGCAATTTAAACTAAACAAATATAACAAATAAAAAAAAAACTAAATTAGGATTAGTGTTAGTACCAATATTTATGAGGTTTTTTTTTTTCCCCGCACGTGCGCCATAAAGGGCCGCACGTGCGGTGCTCATCTTCCTCCTATGCCGAGTTTGGTTCTGGTTCTTTTTTTTTTTTTTTTTTGAACAAACTAACAAGCATGCATTCTACAATTAAAAGAGCACAAATAAAATTAAAAAAAATAAAAAATCATAATGACCACTAAAAATACTAAAAAGAAATAAATCAGTCATGGCTAAGAAGTAGAGAAAGAGAAATTACCATGAAAAAGTAGAGAAAGAGAGAAAAAAAAATGGAGGTTCGCCGGAAAAAATGGTGGTCACCGGAGTTTCGTCAGACGGCGAGAGAAGTGGTGCCGGCGGTGAGATGATGATGGTGAGGAAGAAGAAAGAAGAAGAAAAGGGAAGAAGAAGAAGAAGGAGGAGAAGAAGAAGAAGAAAAAAAAGGTGGGTTTGTGGGGTTAAGAGAGAGAGAAAGAGATATAAAGAGATAGAGAGAAATCTGAGAGTGAGAGTGATTTGGGAGAGAGTGAGTTGTGTTAGATAAGGTTTGTGTTTTTTTTTTTTTTTGGGTACGAAAATAGAAAAAAAAATAGTAAATGAAAATAATAAGAATAAGAAAACAAAACAAAATTAAATTTTTTTTTTCGCACCACCCACGCACCTGCTTATTAAGCAGTGTGCAAACTCACAAATTCACAATTTCCCGTACGTGCGGGGCCCAGGCCGCACGTGCGGCGAATCTCTCAACGCAGATTGTTTTTTTTTTTTTTGAAATTTCGGCTGGTCAACGCACGCCACTCCCCGCACTTGCTTATTTAGCAGTGCTCAACATTTGTTTTGCCAATTTTTCCCGCACGTGCGGGGCCCAGGCCGCACGTGCGGCGAATCTCTCAATGCAGATTTTTTATTTTTATTTTTTAAAATTTTTGTCATCCCGCACGTGCGGGAGTCAAGTCGCACGTGCGGCTTTTGGTCAACGCACTAGCCCCGCACCTGCTTATTAAGCAGTGTGCTCCATCTTTTTATTCCCACAATTGCCGCACGTGCGTGAACAGTGCCGCACGTGCGTGAATTTTTTATTTTTATTTTATTTTTATTTTTGAAAGAACAAGTAAGACACAGATTTTATTATTATTATTATTTTTTTATTTTATGTTAAAATGAACAAGTATAACCCCCCCTCTTTTTTTTTTGTATCTTATTTTTCTTCTTTTTTTTTTATTTTTTTTATATATTTTTTTATTTTTTTTCCATTTTTTAACTTAGAAAATAAACATGAAAGCATGCTTTTAAACATAGAAAATAAATATTTCTACCTTCAATTGACATCCAGAATAAATATAGCACAAAAGAGCATACGGAATGCCCACTAAAGGTATAATCTTCACGCGAAGACCACGGGTGCTACTTTTCTCCCTAACTATGTTTGTAACTTTCCCTATTCTCCAACAGGGTGATAGACTAGGTTGATTCGGTATCCAGAATCGAGGCGCATAAAGCTACCTCAACCTATGGGGCTGCCATACAGAGTTCAAGCCGAGGTAGTTTTGAAGCTTGAAGCAATCTCCACACCCCTGGGTATTTAAACCAGACTCTAGTCTCGGAAATCCCAAACCTTTGTGTTCTAGGCTTTGCCATTCGAACTCTAGTTTCCACCGTCTCAGTTGGTCTCCTAGGAACTCACTACCAACACGGTTAGGTGGCTATACCAGACCTTCAGATGCCGTTCGGGCACGGCAAACACCAAAGGAATTACACCTTTAGAGGATTTAAAGTCTCCTAGACGCAAGTAAAGCATAACGAGAACAAAGAAAAACATAATAGCATAGAAGGGAAAGAAAAGAGAACAAGAAATTAATTTATCAATCATAGTAAAATGGGTCCATCAAAGCAATGGACTCAATCATATCCCCATTCCCAATCCCCTCTATATATGGTTTCAATCTTTGGCCATTCACTTTGAAAGTGTGGCCAGTTTTTGGATCTCGTACCTCAACGGCGCCATGACTAAATGCCTCAACAACCTCAAAGGGGCCATCCCATCTTGATCTTAGCTTACCCGGAAAGAGTCTCAATTTTGAATTAAAAAGCCACACTTTTTGGTCGGGTTCAAAGGATTTTCTATTTATGTGCTTGTCATGGAATTCTTTAGTCCGAGCTTTAAAAACTCTTGAACTCTCATATGCATCATTCCGGATTTCCTCCAACTCATTGAGTTGCAATTTTCGGTTGAGCCCAGCTGCGGCCATATCGAAGTTAAACTTCTTTATGGCCCACAATGCTCGGTGCTCAAGTTCAACCGGGAGATGGAAAGCTTTGCCGAACACCGCTCTATATGGTGACATCCCAATGGGTGTCTTATAAGCAGTGCGGTAAGCCCATAATGCATTAATTAACCGTTGTGACCAATCTTTCCTATCCGGTCTCACCGTTTTCTCAATTATGTGCTTTACCTCCCTATTTGAGAGTTCCACTTGGCCACTAGTTTGAGGGTGATATGGAGTGCCAACTTTATGAGTGATAGAGTATTTCTTAACTACCGACTCAAAGAACTGATTACAAAAATGTGTACCCTGATCACTTATTATGGCTCTAGGAAACCCAAAGCGACTAAAGATGTTTTCATGCAAAAACTTGATTACTACTCTATGATCGTTTGTTCGGGTAGCTATTGCCTCCACCCACTTAGACACGTAATCTACTGCCAAAAGAATGTACTCAAACCTGAATGACGACGGGAAAGGGCCCATAAAATCAATCCCCCACACATCAAATATTTCTACCACAAGAATAGGGGACATTGCCATCATGTCACGCCGAGACATCGAACCCATTTGCTAACAGCGCAAACAAGTTCTACAAAATTTATGGGCATCTTTGAAAATCGTGGGCCAATAAAACCCGCTTTGTAAAATCTTGGCGGCCGTTTTATGCCCACTAAAATGACCGCCACATGCAGAAGAATGACAAAATGTAAGAATGCTATGCACCTCACTCTCCAACACATACCGTCGGATCACTTGGTCGGAGTAATATTTAAACAACTCCGGATCCTCCCAAAAGTAATACCTGACCTGTGAAAAAAATCAGTCTTTGTCTTGCTTAGACCAATTCTGCAGAATTTGCCCAATGGCCAAGTAATTCACAATATGTGCAAACCACGGGGGGTTCGCTTGTGACAGCTCAAAAAGTTGTTCGTCCCGAAACGAATCATGCAAAATAAGAGGGCCGCTATTATACTCAACGAGGATTCGGGAGAGATGATCTGCCACCACATTCTCAGATCCTTTCTTATCACGGATCTCTAAATCAAATTCCTGAAGCAACAAAATCCATCTAATCAACCTAGGTTTGGTCTCTTTCTTAGATAGTAAATACCGCAAAGCGGCATGATCAGTGAAGACTATGACCTTGGAACCTAGGAGATAAGACCAGAATTTGTCTAAGGCAAAGACCACAGCTAGCAACTCTTTCTCGGTAGTAGTATAGTTCAATTGAGCATCCGAGAGAGTGCGACTAGCATAATATATAGCAAATGGTGCCTTATTGACCCTTTGGCCCAACACAGCCCCGACAGCATAATCAGTCTCATCACACATGATTTCAAAGGGAAGAGACCAATCTGGTGATTTCATGATTGGGGCGGTGGTCAAGGCCATTCTTAGTGTTTCAAATGCCTTTAAGCATGCCTCATCAAAGACAAAAGGCGCGTCCTTAATCAGTAAACTACACAAAGGACGTGATATCTTACTAAAGTCTTTGATAAACCTACAGTAAAAGCCTGCATGCCCTAAGAAAGACCTAATTTGACACACGGAATTGGGTGGAGGAAGGCCTGCAATGAGGTCAACCTTAGCCTTGTCAACCTCTATACCTCGAGGGGACACAATGTGTCCCAATACTATACCCTCACGAACCATAAAATGGCTCTTTTCCCAACTCAAGATTAGGTTTGCCTCAGTACATCGTTCTAACACTCTAGTCAAGCTCCTAAGGCATTCCTCAAAAGACGGTCCAAACACCGAAAAGTCATCCATAAAAACCTCTAAGAATTTCTCCACCATGTTGGAGAAAATGGCCTTCATACATCGTTGAAAGGTCGCCGGTGCATTACATAGCCCGAAGGGTATGCGCCTGTAAGCAAAAGTGCCAAAAGGGCATGTGAATGTGGCCTTTTCCTGGTCGACAAGGTACACCGGGACTTGATTATACCCCGAATAGCCATCAAGAAAACAATAGAATCCCTGCCCCGCTAACCGCTCTAGGATTTGGTCAATGAAAGGTAAAGGAAAATGGTCCTTCCTAGTCGATGAATTTAGTCTCCTATAATCAATGCACACTCGCCACCCAGTAGTAGTTCGTGTGGGGACTAACTCTCCTCCCTCATTCTCAACAACAGTGATGCCCGATTTCTTGGGCACTACTTGCGTGGGACTCACCCACTTGCTATCCGAGATGGGGTATATAATACCCGCATCCAACAATTTCAAAACCTCCTTCTTCACCACCTCTTTCATAATAGGATTCAGTCTCCGTTGCATTTCGCGAGAAGGTTTGGAGTCCTCCTCTAGGTGTATATAATGCATGCACACAGAGGGATCTATCCCTTTCAAATCAGCCACTGACCACCCTATAGCACTCCGATGTGCCACGAGAACACTCATTAACTGACTCTCCTGCGCTGCAGTCAAGTCAGATGCAATGATGACCGGTAAAGTATCTTGGGGCCCTAAAAATGCATACTTGAGTGTGGCCGGAAGTGGCTTCAACTCAAGTGTAGGTGGTGTGACCAAAGAAGGTGTGGCAGGCTCTCTCGACAGAGGAGGAAGTGACTCAAACCGGGCTTTCCATGGAGGAAAATCCGATATAGAAGAAGAATTAAGCAAGACATTCACCTCCTCAACTGACCCATCTATATCAAAATTTTCAAACCCAAAATGAGCTAGACAAGCCTCCAAAGGGTCCTCTACAAGAATGGAGGGCAAAGCCTCCTCAACAATCTCATCCACAACATCCACTAATAAGCACTCCTCTCTCTCATGAGGTTGTTGTGATGCTTGGAAAACATTAAGTTTCACTTGCATGTTACCAAATGAAACTTCCATAACCCCGGTCCGACAATTATGCATGCATTGGCCGTAGCTAAGAAAGTCGACCCAAGATCACCGGGATTTGTTTCCTCGAACTGGCTACCGGTTCCATATCTAAAACCAAAAAGTCAACAGGGAATAGAACCTATCAACCTTAACTAACACATCCTCAATCATGCCTCATGGCACTTTGAGGGACCGGTCAGCCAACTGAAGAGTAACAGTAGTGGGCTTTAACTTGCCAAGCCCAAATTCCTCGTACACAGAGTACGGTAACAAATTAACACTAGCCCCTAAATCCAATAAGGCCCTTCAATGAAGTGGTCCCCTATAATGCATGCAATGGTTGGGGCACCTGGGTCCTTAAGCTTAGGAGGTGTGTCATTCAACAAGATGGAGCTTACTTGCTCTGTGAGTAGGACCTTTTGGGACACATGTGTCCTACATTTTCGCTTTTGGTGCTTTGCTTGTGAGTGTTTGCTTCTGGATGGTATTTGCTTAATCGCCTCTAACAGGGGGAGGTTGATTTTTACCTGTTTAAAGACCTCCATCATTGCCTCCATAGATGCCGCCTTCTTATTAAAAGGGGACGGTGTATCAAGGAACTGGGGAAAGGGTGCCTTAGGCACATATGGTGCCTTGGGCTCAAATGAAGTGCTAGGGACTAAGTCATCCCTCTTAAGTGTTTTCCCCTTACCCTTACTCTCACTAGGTGAACCACCGTGGTCACCCTTCCTAACTCTAGTTGCATCAGACGCAATTGACCGATGCTCTAACTCCCTACCACTTCTCAAAGCAATCACCGCCTGCACTTGCTCATGTTGCTTACCATTCCCACCCGAACTCTCTGCCCCGTATTGTCCCTTAGGGTTGGCCACAGTTTGACTTGGTAATTTTCCCTCCTCTCTCCGATTCATGTTGTTAGCTATTTGACCTAATTGGGTCTCTATCTTGGCAATAGAGTGAGTGTGGGAGTGAACTATCGGTGCTAACCCTTTAAGTTCTGAGAGAACTTCCAACACCTGAGTCTCAAAGGCAGAGTTGCCCTGAGGAACAGACGGGGGTTGTGGTTGAGGTTGCCGGTATGGTTGTGGGGGTCTATAAGGTTGAGGTGGTCGGTAAGATGATTGGTTGGCAAAATTATTGAAATTCTGCCTTGGTGGTGGAGGATTGTAAGAAGTGCCTTGTGAAGGGGGTCTCCATGAGAAGTTAGGGTGATTCTTCCATCCCGGATTGTATGTGTTAGAGTATGGATCATTACCCGGGTTGGAGAATCCTTGAGCTGCATTTACATGCTCTTGGACTAACTCTGGAAATTGTGATGCCGAAGGGCACTCACTCAAGTCATGAGCAGGGCTCGCACAAATAACACATGCCTCGTGAAATTGAGGCTGATCTTGTTGGGTAGGGGCATGTCCCGTAGCTAATAATTGGTCCATCTTACGGGACAATGCCTCTACTTGTTGGGCTAACTCTAGGTTTTGCCCGACCTCATAAATGCCCCCTCTTTTCGGGGCTCCAACTACGGGTTGCCGGACTTGCCGGGCTGCGGAGGCATGGTGAAGGGAATTATCACTTAGGTTCTCAAACAATTGCCATGCCTCGGCATCATTTTTAGACATAAATGTCCCACCACAGGACGAATCCACCATTTGGCGGTGCGGCTCAGTTAAGCCATAATAAAATGTTTGAACAAGTTGCCAATTAGGCACTTGGTGGTGAGGACACTGTTGGAGAAGGTCTCTAAGTCTTTCCCACGTCTCATGGAATTGCTCGCCATCCATTTGAGCAAAGTTTGTGATGGCTCGCCTAAGTTGGTTGGTTTTACCTATGGGAAAGTACTTCTCCAAGAACCGTTGCTGTAATTGGTCTCAAGTTGTGATTGAATTAGCAGGTAAAGAATTTAACCAATGTTTGGCTTATCCTTTAACGAGAATGGAAACAATTGCAACATTAAGGCCTCATTTGTGAAATTCAGGATCCTCACTGTCGAGCAAATTTCTAGAAATTAATTCAAATGCTTATAAGGGTCATCATGAGTTAGTCCATGGAATGATGGGAGCATTTGTAGAGTGCTGAACTTAATCTCATAATGAGCAATAGTGGTATTGGGTAATTGGATGCATGATGGTGATGTATATGCAGTGGGTGTAAAATAATCCTTAAGTGTCTGGTTGGGCACATTCGGGACATTAGGATCTGCCATCTCTAATGGCTTAATGTATGAATTTTCAAGCCTAGGAATACGGGCAGAGATCCTAAGTCTCCTAAGGGTCCTTTCTAGTTCAAGGTCCAAACTCCACAATTCAGGGCGACAAGAACGACGCCCGTGCATACACTACCCAAACACACACACAAGTTCCGACTTTGTGCACTAAGTATGAAAGAAAAATACCAAAGGAAGAAATACTCACAGCGGTTTAACGAAAACGCTTTACTCGTCTTATGGATGCTTGACGTGTCGACATTGTCTCCAACCTCTGTTTGAGCTTTGACTTCCGTTTTAGCACTTTGGTGCTTTGCTTGTGAGTGTTTGCTTCTGTTTACTCAACTTAGCACTGCGGTTTTTTTATTTTATTTTTGAAGCTCGACTGCGCTCCGTTTGCACTTCAGTGATAGCTCCAATTTCAAACGCTCTGCACACTTAGCAACACCAAAAGCATAAAATCCTACACTAAAAATTAAAATAAGAATGTAACTTTAAATTAACTAATTTCGCCAGAAGTCCCCGACAACGGCGCCAAAATTTGATGGGCCGCTGAACACACCAAAATTAAATACTAAACTATACCAAATTCTATCAGAATAATGGCAAGTCCAGGTATCGATCCACAGGGACTATTGTGAAATTAAACTAATTTAATTGTTAAATTCCTAAATTAATTTTGATAAAAAGATTGAATGATCATAACCTAATTAAATTGGCATTGGGGCAGTTCTCTCGCTCTATGTGCTTTTCTGGTTAAAGGTCTGTCTCTTACTTTGCATTGCACTTATCCTTTCTTATCCCCTCTCCTGCCCGCTAGCAGACTTGCCACTAGAAATGTATCCTTTGTTGCATGGCAGTAAAGGGTAGCATTGACTTCTTGAGTAAATTTCTAAAGAGTTGGATATTAAAACCATTTCCCTCCCTGCAAATTAACTGTTAATATTGTTATTTCTCTGTAGTTGGATTTATTCACAACGTTGAAAGCGCTTGGTTTCTAGGGGATCTTCTTGATGTTTGTTGGACACAGGATCCTTTCTCACCTTGCTCAACATCAGCTGAGTTGAAATCTGCCGGAGGAAATGAGAGTTTGTGCTTGCAAGGACAACATTCAGAACAAGGAAATGAGAGTTTGTTAATATTGTTTTTGCTTTGATGATATGGTCTGATCTAATCCTAATTTGTTTGATTTGATTATATTTGTGTTATTTGAAAATGTAGATGCCAATTTGATTGATTGCATTGTTAAATTTATTTTGATTTGCTTGTTTTATTGAAATATCTTTTGATTAAGCCTTTTTGAATGCGATGAGCAATTTTTTTTTTTTCATTAACAGATTGTCTGGTGATATGTTTGATATTTTCTGTATGGTTGTTGAGAAATCAAGAAATGAATATAAGTTGATGTTCATACTAGTATTTTTAGAGTAATTGTTACAAAAAAATAAAAAATAAAAATAAATAAATAAAACTTTTAGAGACCAATTTTAGTTGTCTAAAAAAAATTATAACATTTACCCACCACTTTCATTTGTTCTAAAAACTAAAACTTTTAGAGACCATTTTCATTTGTCCCAAAAATTAAACTTTTAGAGACTAATTTTTGTTGTCTCAAAAATTAATTTTTGTCTCCATAACCACTCTACCTGCTGGACTATAATTAGACTTTTAGAGACAAATTTTGGTTGTCTCAAAATCAAAACTTTTTGCAACTACATGTCTTTGTTTCTAAAAGTCTATTTATAGTGACAAATGCAAAATTTTGTCTCTAAAAGTAATTTTTTGGCTTTTCCGGACGGGCCATTTGGCACAAACTTCGCGACGGAGAAAATTGGTTGGCTAAAGTTTTTCCCAACAAATATTATACTTTTAGGGAAGGAATAAATTTGTCCCTAAAAAGCTGATTTCTTGTAGTGGTTATTGGCGATTAAAAAAAAAATTAGTTTCTAAAAATGCCAGAATTGGCGACAAAAAATAATTTTAGTCGCCGTATATCAAGTTTTGGCTACTAAAACCATTTAGTCGCTGAATAGAAAATAAAAAATTATTTTTTACTTTTGGCGACCAAAATTTTGGTAGCCAAAAGTTTATTTTTAGCGACAAAAAAGAATTTTAATCGCCGTATATTGAGTTTTGACTACTAAAACTATTTAGTTGCCGAATGAAAAATAAAAAATTATTTTTTACCTTTGGCGACCAAAATTTTGGTCGCCAAAAGTTTATTTTCAGCTACAAAAAAGAATTTTAGTCGCCGTATATTACGTTTTCACTACTAAAATCATTTAGTCGCTGAATGGAAAATAAGAAATTATTTTTTATCTTTGGCGACCAAAATCTTAGTCGCCAAAAATTTATTTTCAGTGACAAAAAATTTTAGTCGCCAAAGAACTAAAATTTTTGGAAAGAGACATTTCAAATATCTTAGAGGGATTTATAAAATACTTTCAGCGATTAAAAAATTTTAGTTGCCAATAACAATCTATATAATTAGGGTTTGTTTGGCATAACCTATATAGTCCATCTTTTTATCTTTTTATCTTTTTTCCATCACATCACCTCTCTACTTTTCTGCACATCTTTTCGTAAAAAAACAAAAAGTACACTTTTTTAGGACATCCCAAACCAACCCTTAATATCTCATACTCTCACTTTTCTCTCTAAACCCTAAACAAAACCAACGCCTCTCTCTTTATGTCTCCTAACCCCATTTCTCTCTCTCCTCACCCCACTTCTCTCCGAACACCCCACCATCAAAACTCTCATATTGCCATGCCTTTCCCAGCACACCCTTCCCTCCCCCCCCGGCATAGAGAACGTCAAAGACATGCCCGTAAATGGCTTTATTGCTATGATGCGCGCCATGGGTGAACTCTACAATCATCTCCTAAATTGGTTCCAGAACCACCTTTCGCCGCCTGTGGCCATAGTCTCCGACATGTTCTTGGGGTGGACCCACCACCTTGCTTGCCAGCTCAGCATCCGCCGCCTTTTGTTCTCTTCTTTCGGTGCTATGGCCTTGTCAATTATTTGTAGGAGACCCAATGCTAACTTGACTCATTGATGGGTGTATTCTTAACTCATTGCGGGTGGAACTCGACTCTGGAAGGAATATTTGCAGGGGTCCCAATGCTAACTTGGCCCATGGGGGCTGACCAATTTGTAAATGCAGAATTGTTGGTGGATGAGCTTGGGGTAACGACTAAGGTTGTTGAGGGTGCTCAAGCTGTTCCAAACTCGGATGAGTTGGCTCGGTTGTTAGATGGAGCGGTGAACGAGAATGGGGTCAAAATGATTCGATCCTTCGAGTTGAGTGAGGTAGCATTGGAGGCCATTCAACAACGTGGAAAGTCATCCAAAGACATGGATGAGTTGATTAGGCGTCTTTTTGAAGAGGCTAAGCATGACAAATCTTTGATTTCTTCCAACTCGAACTCTCAAACTAGTTATATAAATTAGTTTTTTTTAATTGATGTGATTTGTAATAAAGAATTTACGTATGATATCAATCAATATATATATATATATATATATATTCAGGTCTTATTTGAAAATTGGTAATTTTAGTCAAAGAGTTAAAAAGTCACCAAAAAAAAAAAAAAAAATCAAAAAACCAACAACTTATATAAAAAAGTTAAAGATTTTCTTTTTAATATACTTTTAGCACATCTTTTTTGTAAAAAGTTAAAAAGTCATCCCAAACATACTAGTTTTTTTTATTTCATATTTTAGTCAAAAAAGTCAAAAAGTTACTAAAATAGCCTGTTCCCGAACGAGACCTCAGTATTTTAGGGATTTGAAATAAATGTTTTTTCATGTTGTGTGGATATATAATTGTATTGTTATTTAAAATCATGTGTAATAGTAATGTTTGGAATTATCAAAATGGAATCAACTGATAAAAATTAGAGTTAATTATCTAAAAGTCCTATTTACAAATGTTATGGTAGCTTTGATCCAATTTAATTTTTTTAAACCAATAAGTTCTATTTAGTAAAACTGAGAATATTATCAGTTTTTTTTTCAATTTTAAAAATTAATAATATTATCAATTTTACATAATAATGTTCCAAATAATTGTTTCACTAATTGATGGAAAAAACAAAACAAAACATGAGATTAAACGTTTTTGTCATTCTATTTATTGGTTTGATTCAACTATCAAATAAAACCAAGAACATTATTAATTTTTTCTAGTTTTAAAACTGAGAATATTATCAGTTTTTTTATTAAAGTTTTGCACATCAATGTTTCATCATTATACTCCTTTATAGACACAAAATTTTCAATTTTGCACCAAAAAAAAAAAAAAATTCATTTTTTTCAATTAAAAAAATATAAAAACATATTAGTTTTTTTTTTTGCACGTATTTTTTTCCCAATTTGAAAATTGATATTTTAAAATTTTGAAAATCAAAATAAATGTCAAATTATTATGTTCCTTATTTATAGATAATTATAAATGATGAACAATCATTGTTTGAAGGGTAATTCCGACTATTAAAAATTTAATAGGATTTGAAGGTTCAAAAAATCTTATTTAGGGCCTAATGGAATATAAATTGATAAATTAGGACTTATGTATACATGCCCCTAGAAATTATTCACGCCTGTAAATTAAATTCGTAAAAATAATTTATTTAAATAACATATATTACTATGATAAAAGAGAGGCAATGGTCAAATATAGTATTAACATCATAATACATTATCAAAAATGCTTCCTACCCCCACTGGGGGTCGACCCCCAGTGAGGTGTCACTCCGGGATTGGCCCAAAAAAAAACTGTTTTTTTTTTTTTTTTTGAGTTTTCAGCCAGTGGGGGCGCGCCACGTCACTTGGGGCGCGACCCCCACTGGGGGTATGCAGCGCGGTATATTTTTTTTATTAGCACAAGAAATTCTGTTATTGATTCTTCAGAATAATACAATATTTTAAGGTATTGCTCTGTGCAGTTTATAGGGCTATTCATTGAAATCATTTTTATTATTTATTTTTTCAATAGACAAATTTAATAAATTATGTAGTTATATCAGATTGAATTATTTTTTGTGTGGATAATATAAACAAAATGGCCTAAAAAATAAACATTCGAATGATCGAAACAAAATTCATAATGAACTTTACAGACCCAAATAATACCGTCCAGTTCAAAATCTATATAATAAGGAAGCTCTGATTTTGAATTTGGATGGGACTTTTGTCCCTTTGTCCAAATTTTGACCATTAGATTGAATTAATCTAAGGGCTAAAAACATCTCACTCTCATCTGTTTTAACACATACTCTCTCAACACACACCCTTTCTCTCTCACACATACTCCTCTCCCCTCTTTCTGTTTTCAAATTTTGAACACACACACACACACACACACACACTCTCTCTCTCTCTCTCTCTACCTCCATTGGAGCCCATTCCCGTGCTTCCCTTTCGAAGCCCAACCCTTCTCGTGCTTCCCTGTCTTCATCTTCTCTCTTCCTCCCTCCCTCTCTGCCGGAATAAAATAGATCAACAGGGGAACATCAACAAGGGAGTCATCACTGCCGGAATCGGACCGAAGTCTGTCCCCGGCTAGAGCATCACCGTCACCATCCCCGGTTACCCCTCTCTCTCTCTCTCTCTCTCTCTCTCTCTCTCTCTCTCAAGCCAATATGTATGTATTTGTGTGTATAATAGATATAATTTGCATTTTGGATGTATTTATATGTATATGTGTGTATATATATATATAGATGTATGTAATGGGTTTGAAATGTTTGATATGGTTAATCTGATATGGTTAATTTGCAATGTTTGATGTTGAACATGGTTTTGATTTATGAAATGGGTTTGATTATTTAATAGGTTTGATTTATGAAATGGGTTTGAAATGGGTTTGATGATTTATGTTGAACATGTATGTATTTGTGTGTATTATATTTATCATTGTGAACACACACCCTCTGTAATCTGTCCCCGGCCAGAGCATCATCGTCACCGTCCCCGGTTACCCCTCTCTCTCTCTCTCTCTCTCTCTCTCAAGTCAATATGTATGTATTTGTGTGTATAATATATATAATTTGTGAAAATCCTAAGTGATTCGTGATTAGATCGAGATTCAAATATTCCAAATTCCAAAAATCCAAAACACACAATCTAAATCAACAAGCACTTACGAAAGTGATTTAGATTGTTTGTTTTTCAGAATAAAAAATAAATCGACACCAACGATTTTAACGTGGAAAAAACCACAATTGGACACCTCCAATTGTGATAAAAAAATCACGGGCGAAACGCCACTAATCAATCCACTACTGAAGTAAAAAGATTACAAAGAGATTATACAAATTACCCAACTCAGTCAATTTGTCTTCGAATCTTCTGTAACTCTTTTTCCACGACTTCGTCTCGGAACTGATCAATCCTGAAGTTGATTCCACAACCTCACTTACGTATAGAATCAAACGCCTTTTGAAACTACATGCTTGAATCTTCGGAATCCACCGAAGAGAACTCTCTCTTGAAGATAAAGTAACCAACTCCTTGATGTATGTATTTTAGATCATGAGTGAAGACTCTTCTCAAAACATCAAGGAAAAACTCACAAAACAACCCAGAATAAACCTATGAAAAAAACCCTAGGACTCTTGAATAAGATCTAGGAAAAGTAAATCTGAAACAGACCCAACCAGTGAATTTATAAAATCTGGGATCGCGCGGTCCGCTCGAGCGTGGGTCTTCTCGCTCGAGCGGAGACTTCAACTTTGGTGATTTCATACAGGCTCCACGCTCGAGCGGCAGTTTCCACGCTCGAGTGTCGAATCACATCATCCAGTACTTTGTCAGGCGACTGCAGAGATGCTGAGAGCTACCAATCCACGCTCGAGCGTCACTTTCCCCGCTCGAGCGGGGAGACCAGATTTTGAAAAACAAGAAAGCTGAAAACCTATAACAACCTTGGTTTTGATCCATGGATTTTGACAACAAAGGGTCCTAACAATCTCCCCCTTTGTCAAATCCTGGACAAAACCATTCTAAAATAGTTATCCTAACAAACATCACAAAAGAACTCAAACAATATCCCAAACTAGTCTAAAAAACAATGTTCCAACATAAATAAAAAACAACACCACCAACAACGATCCAACAGTCACAACCAAAGCTCAAATCCATGCTTGTGAACAACAATCCTGAAAGAAAACAACCACACACAAGCCAACCAAAAATATGTGGAATTGGATTAGATGAATGAAATAAGAAATAACCACGGACAAGTAAAAAAGAAAATCATCCAAACAAGGTAACCAAAAGTAAAATTATCCAAAACTTCACCAAAATACCAAAGACACTCCCCCTTTTTGTCCGGGAGGGAACAAAAGAAAGAGAAACACAACAAAGGAGCAAAGAGCAAAGATCACGAAGCCGGAGGGGGAGACTGCATCTGAAGCAAGGTCAAGATCTGAGCCAACTGGGATGAAGACTGTGCCACAGAATCCTCAATCTGCTGGGAAGAAGCCTCCAAGGCACCGAAACGAGCATCAGTAGTGGTCTCAAGATCTGTGAGTTGTGCCTCAAATATATCCATCCGCGCCTCAAGATGGTCAAAACGGGAACCAACAAAGCGCTCGAGGGACTGAAGCTGACCACGAACGGTACGAACTGGAGGGTACTGCTCCCCCTCACCAAGATCTCCACCAGCAGCTGCATCATACTCGGCCTCCTCTGCCATGGCCGCAGCAGTACTGGGACCTGCACCAGATCGACCTGAACCAGAAGGAACCCCCCTAATGTGAGACTGACTCTGGGAGACAGTCTTTTTGGTAAACGGACAGGAAGGAGAAGCGAATTCGTCCTCATCAAAAGCAGGGACCTTCAACTTGGCTAAAAGTCGGTTAATGAGACAGCCATAGGGTAAGCCAAGATTGCTGCGCTCAAAAGGAGCAAACATCTTTTGAATGATAAGAGTGGCAAGATCGATGGAGCGGTTGTGGGCTATACACTGAAGAACAAAGCCTTGATCCTGGTTAATCTCAGAGCAGTGAGTGGTAACTATGATATTGGCACACACAATTAAGTTGAGTACCTAAATTGTGGAAGAAGTTCATGCTGTTTGATCAAGGAACCGGAAGGCCAAGAGCGAGGACAACCACAAAGAAACTGAGCAACCTCATCAAAATCACACGTAGGGCGCACTGGAAAAGGGTAAAAAATAGGAAATCTCTCACGAATCCCTAGAAGCTCACGGATAAGGTCAGTGGTAACAGTGATTTCCTTTGACCGAACCCAGGTCTTAAAAAAGGTGCCAATGTCATTAAGACCTTCCATATTGCAATAAAATTCCCGAACCCAAGTAAGATTTTGTGACCCAGAGAACAAAAGTACATGATCCCCACCCAAAGAATCAAAGAAAGATCAGATAGAAATGGACTCAAAGGTGGAGGTTTGAACATTACGTTCAAGATGGATGGAGCGGGAAGAGTAGGACTCGCGGTATAACTTGGCTTTTTTAGCTGACGGGAAGCGGTCAGTGTTATAGGTAGGGCGAGTGGCGGTAGACTTACGTCTTTTGAAGGTGGACATGACTAAACAGGACAAACAAACCCCAACCCAATACAACCAAAAACCAACAAGGACAAGAGAAACAACAGAAACATTAGTAACACAATGATATAGCAACATGAGGCAATAAAAGAAATCTAGAATGTAAAAATGTATGCAGCATGGTGAGGACTTATGCAAAAAAAGAAAAGAAAATCAAGTAACACATGATAATAAAGGTAGACTAAAATCCCCAATTTCAAAACCAATCAAAAACTAGCAAAAAGTACAAAAGACTAACCCTAGATGCATGATATGGACAGTACAGCATTATTCACTAATTAAAAACAACAATGAAGGACCGTTAGCAAGATAAACAAACGCATAAGAGACCCATCAAAGTAACAGTGACGAATATCAAAGTAACAGAGATCCGACACAAGCAAGGGAGAAGAGACAAACCTGAGATGGGAAAACACACGAAAACACCAAGGAAGCACCACGGAAGAGCAGAGGACGGGAGGCGTAAGAAAAAAAACCTAGGAGAGAGAGAGCACTGGAAAAAAATGAACTGAAAGGACGAAGGAGGGAAGTATAAACAAAACCAGTCCGCTCGAGCATCATATTTAACGCTCGAGCGTGAGACAAAACACGCAGAGATCAGCTCGAGCGGGAACACAAACGCTCGAGCCTCAAATTACCCCTCTCAGAACTGTAAGGCAGAGAGCAAACTGCTGCAAGGCTCAAAACGACGCTCGAGCGTAACAAGTGTCGCTCGAGCGGAAAAAAAATATTATTATTTTTTTTATTTTTTTTTATTATTATTTTTTTTAAATAAAAACAAAATACTCAATAACAAGCAGTGAGACCCGAAACACAAGTAGATGAGCACATTCAACCATAAATGAATTACTAAGAGGAGATAATCCGTAATTCATGAATTCTGGAAACTTGCAGTTGTAAAAAAATGACACTAAACACCATGAGCAAAATAGATAAAACATAATCAATGATCATAAACTACAAGAGAATGAACAACTCAAAATCCAACATGAGAGCTCACAAAATAATGTGTGTGTGTGCAATCCATGAGAGGTCACTGAGCTAGAGTTAATCCTTGTAGTGATCGGATGGCTGGACCTCCATCAAGAGTAACTCAACAATACAGAGAAAAGTCAAACCACTAGGAATCACGGGGTATTTGTTGAGTAAATGCGGAGGCTCCCCCTCAATCAATGTGTCCCATTTTTTATTTTATTTTTTTTATTATTTTTATTTATTTTTTCTTATGGGCACTCACTGGTGGCTTTCACTCTCAAGAGTATTGTAATAACCCGACCCTCGTACATGTTCTTTGTTATACTTTTGGGTCCTATTTTGTGATTTTGAATGCTTACTGTGGAATCCTATGGGAAATTTAAATTAAGTAAGTAAACCATATGATTAAAGATATTTATCTGTTCGATAAGAAAAGTATCTGTTACATGAGAATGTTTAGATCAGAAATTGGAAGCCTTAGAGGCTTAATTATCTGGAATTGATTTCACATATATGATCAGCATAATTTTTAAGTAATATTAAGCATGTTAATGAAATTTCAATTTGGGAATGCTTAAACGATTCATTTTTGTCCCTATCTAAGTTTTTTTATATATATATGTTTATAAGAGTCTTATGACTCATAAGACTTAGGAATCATATTTTCTCCTAAAGGAAGATGATGAGTGAGGGAAATTGAAGGGTAGAGGGAGGAGATCATCAAAGGTTGGGAATTTGTGGAAGATTAAGTATAAGGTATGTATAAGACTATCACAATTGACTCCCATAACTCTTCTTCTTAAGATGTGTAAAATACCCTCATGATCATGTCACTTAGGAGTTGGAATGATAATTCCATATGTATGTAAGAAGTTAATGAACAAGATAACCTTGCTTAGTTGCTTGAATTAACCATGGAGAAATTGTATTTGAGCTTTTAATTTGAATTCAAATATGTGGATATATGTGTTTATGGATGTGTAAAGCTAGAATTCTCATGAATATGTGTATGTTGTGAGCCTAAGAATGATGAACTGAATTAAATTGATGTAATTGCCATCATCTTGACATGATTTTGGACCATGTATTATCAAGTAAGAATGTTGATTTGAGCCTCGTAAATATGTGCCAAAAGATGGGATTTTGTAAGAATTTTCGGACATTTTTGGGCAGAATCGCCGCACGTGCGGGGGTCATGGCCGCACGTGCGGGAGGTGCTGCCGCACGTGCGGGAGATGGTGAAAAACAGGGGTTTCTGTTCTGCTAAAAAGGCACGTGCGGGACCTCAGGGCCGCACGTGCGGGGCCAACTGCCGCACGTGCGGGGCTCACAGCCGCACGTACGGCTCATGCTGAAAAATGTTGTCTGCTCCGTTTTGTGCGTAGAACCCTCTAATGTTGTCGAAATATATATTTGATGCCTTTTAATATGTATAAATTCTTTCGAAGTAAAACGAAATAGGAAGTGATCTAATCTGAAAAGGAAACTAAATTGTGTAAGGTTGAATGTGTGCAGGGCACACTCTGGGAGGGACAAGCACATCATCACAACATTGTGAGTAGTAGTATCATTATCTTCTTTATATATGACTAATGATTTTCATTAGCATTTCGTTTACGCGACCATGTTAATGTCTTAAGTACGCAACTATGATTGATGTTTCAAGTACATATGTTAATGCTCAAGTATGTTCTAAGTATGTAATGAATGAAATGGGAAAGATAAGACACCTTTGTTCTATAAGACTCTGGGCCTACGGCCATTCAATATAAGTTATTATGATACGAAACAAAGTGCTACACGGAACTAAGTGCTACGACGTGAGCCACCTCTAGAATCCGTGTGAGACACCTCTTGAGTTCGTATAAACACACTTTCAAGGGCTTTGTGCCACACTTTCAAGGGCCTTAGTGCCACATGTTACAAGGGCTTTATGCCACCATGTTATAAGGGCTTTATGCCACCATGTTTAAGGGCCTTGTGCCACTATGTTCAAGGGCATCACGCCACCATGTTCAAGGGCTTCAAGCCACTCTGATTTGGGAATATGATATGTCAAGTTTTTGTGTTCAAGATTGGGTCTAAGACCGTTATAAGATGAATACAGAATCGGACTAACTTTGTAATCTCTGCATTTCCACACATAATGATATATGTCATGTTTCAAGTTGAGCATTGCTTCATTATGTATTACTATTCACTGAGCCCGGCTCACTCTCTGTTATGTCTGTTTCTGTAGGCAACCAACCAGGTGGTCAATCCTAACCCATGATGCCCGGTTCATTTTGACAACCTTCGTGTATCCAAGCACTCACAAGGCCACCCATTTTGTGAAGTCTACTAGGATAATTGGCTTATCTCTTGGCTACCCTTCCAAGGTTGATGGTGTATAACTCCAATAGTTTTTGTTACATGCCCGACTACAGGGCTGGGTCTGTATATGTGTTTGTATATATATATACTGTCAAGATATATATTTGGATACTATCAACCTCATATGGTGCATGTAATGTTTGAGATCCTAGCATGTTAGAAATAGCTCAATGGACTTTGCTTAATTTTGTATGCTTGTATGTTTGTGCTTCCGTCAAGGCCCCATATGTATATATACTATATGTATACCAGGTTTTATGTCTGTTTGTGAATAGGTCATGCCCGAACTTTTAGGGGCGAGTTGCGGGGCGTGACAAGTGGTATCAGAGCACGAGTTGCTATCTCACACACGGATCCATTGAGCTTTAGGGTGTCTAGAAAAGCTTTAGGCATCTTGCATGACATCCTAAAAGTATATGAAAGAACGATGGCAACGTTAAGTCTACTCTGATAATGCTAACACTTTTGAGATATGTCTATTATGTATAAATGCTTATTGTGTAGGCAATGGTGAGGACAAGGACAGAAGAGACAGAAGATGCTACGTCTGCACGGCTGGATAGAATGGAGAGAATGATTATGGAAATGGCAGAGACCCTTCGGCAACAACAGCCACAACAACCACCCCCACCACCGGTACCTCCACCGGCAGTACAAGATTTCCATGTTGAAGACCGGACTATCACTCTTACTAAGGAGTTTAAAAAGATGCAACCGCCATCCTTCAAAGGAGGAATAGAACCAATGAAAGCTGAGGCGTGGGTGTTGGGAATAGAGAAGTTATTTGAGGTTTTTCCCTGCACAGAAGCTCAGAAGGTGCAATTGGCTGCCTTTACTCTCGAGGATGAGGCACGCAGATGGTGGATGCTTACGAGAACTGTACACCAAGGGTTGACATGGGACAGATTCTTAGAATTGTTTTATGACAAGTACTTCCCTCAAAGCATGCGGGATAAGAAGGTAACAGCATATGGGTCACAAATAATTCGATCCGTTCTTAAATTCACATTTTCCTCTTTAGGCTTTATTCTTATCTCTTTAATTCAATTACAATGCTCGATACTTAGAAGTGAAAGAGAACAGAAAGCGGAACTCAGAATGCAAAAACAAAATTTCAGAAAACAGGGTCCCCGCTCGAGCGTGGACTTCCCCATTCGAGCGGACCCTTGAGGCCTGCAAAAGTACTGGGAGCATCAAAATTACGCTCGAGCTTGAAGTCTAGCGCTTGTGCTGAAGGTCTCTCTTTGTGGTTCCCCACTCGAGCGTGAACTTACCCTGCTCAAGCGGACGCCGTGTCGGCAAAAAGTGCTGGATGCATCATTTTTACGCTCGAGCGTGAACTCGGACGCTCGAGCTGAAAGTCTGTCTATGTAGCTCCCCGCTCGA
>NW_021025243.1:113818-143076 GCF_004153795.1 Camellia sinensis
AAAAAAGGGAAAAAAAAAAAAAAAAAAAATGTAAATAAAAAAAAAGAGAGAGAGAGAGAGAGAAAAAGAAAGGAAGTAGTATTTCCCCCAACCCCCCCAATAAAGAAACCTCTTTTACTCCAAACTCCAATTTGATGATTACTCAACGGATTGAACGACAAAGAGGACAAGTACTATGTTGATTGTCAAACCACTTTTGAAGACAACCTTTGTGAAAGAAATGCTTGCAAGACAACTCACTCACTTCCTCATTATCTTCATACCCACACAAACAAACACAACACTCAACTGAACAGCACATCCTCATGTTCCCACCACCACTGCCGCCGCCGTCGCAGCCGCAGCCGCAAGATCTGTTTTTAGATAAAGATTTGAACTTTGTAATGGACACTGCTCTTCTTGATCTTCCAACTTCGCTTGATTGGTCTTCCTCTGAAGTTGGAGAAAACCCATAAAAGCCCACAACTTCAAACATATATCAAACCACATTTTCCAACAGAGACACTAACAAAATTGTGTTCATCACTAGCACATAAAGAAACCCTTCACCTGAGCTTGGAAGGTTGTACAGACCCATCTTTCTCTCTCCTCAAAAAACAAACACAAATGACTCAATGAGAGAGAAAGAGAAAAAAAGAAGAACAATAAGAAGAAGAAAGCAAATTTGCTTCCACAGATTGAAACATAAAACCAACCTGAGGAGGCTAGTTTGTGGCTGCTACATACTAACCAGCATTGTGTTAACCATGGTTAGGGAGTTTGTTAACCATGGTATGTTGGGCCAAGGGGTGCACGTGGCAACACGTGTGAGGTTTCTGAGTGCTCCTTCAAGAGAAATAAATTGGGTAAGAAAATGTTATGAATTTTAAAAAAATTATTAAATTTTTATTAATTCTCTTATATTAGCGTGATTTATGTGCGTAAGTTTTATATTTAGACCACCTCTAACGGTTTATCAAACCCAGCATCAAATTTAAAATTTAGTGAAAAAGTTACTGTTTGATACTCCAACGGTTGCACCAAATCGATATCAAAATGAGATTTCACCAAACATTTTATCAAACTGAGAACAGGCGAAGTATTTCACCAAATCACTGTTCCTAACCGTTGGGATGAGACGAACGGGTCGACCATCCGGTTGACCAACCGGTTAACCGGTCGCCCCGGAGAAAGTTCAGACCGTTCACAAAAAGGTTGAAACCAGTCAAAAAAAAAAAAAATATATTTTGCCTAGGTGGTCGACCACCCGGTCGACCACCAAAAGTTCAAAAAGTTCAAAAAAAAAAAGGTTCAAACCAGTAAAAAAAAAAAAAAAAAATTTTTTTTCCGTTACCGGTTGACCGGTCGGTCAACCAACCGGCTGCCCAGCGCAAATTTGATGAAACGGATTTGATGTTGAACCATTGGAGCGCGAAGTATCAAATTAAGAAAATGACCCCCTTTTTGACTCAGATTTGGTGAAACATTTGGTACACCGTTGGAGATGCTCTAATGTATAATGCCCATGAGTAATGCTTAGATATTTAAAAATTTTGAAAAATAGCTGAGACCCCAATATTTTGGAGATCCTATAATTTCTTTTGGATCTCTATTATTAATGTACATTTATGTATGTGTAGAACTCATATCATTAATGGTAAGGATTTAAAGAAATTGTGAAGTGTCTAAAAAATGAGAATCTCAATTATTGTCAAAAAATTTTATCAAAATTTTTACTTAAATAATATGAGATTCACACCATGTAAATCCGGTATAGATCTCATACGCGCATAAAATATTTGACAAAAATTTTAATAAAACTTTTAAGAGTACTAACATTTTAAATAGTCGTAGACGTACGCAATTTTTGTGTATATTTCTTCGGAATCTCAAAAATCTCTTCATACGATAAGATAATATGGAGAGAGAGATTTATATAAAGGCAATGAATTGCTTACGAGTTCAATTTATGTTGTTACTATTTGGGATGTAGATTATTATTATTTTTTATTATTTTTTTTTTTTGACTATTTCAGTCTAGAGTTAAAAAGTTTCGCTTGGGATGGATTTTTTTGACTTTTTTTATTTTTATGAAAAAAATAATAATTATGATTTAGATGTGACATTTTATCTTAATAGTTTTTTAGTCTATTTTGTCTTTTTGTGGCTAAAAAAAAACTCATGCCAAACGTAGCCTAAATATTAAAAGTAATAATTTGTTTTATATATTCTTTAATTATCAATTAATCACATCACTTACACATCATTAGATTTATAAAATACCTAAAAAATGAATTCAAGTGAGATCATTAGTTGTAACAATCCCATAGCAGTTATCAGATGTGCGAACCCCATGTAAGACAGTATTTCCCTTTTTATCCAAAATTTCACATTTATTTTTTGAAAACAATACTTCATGATGGGAATCACACATTTGACTAATGCTTAAAAGATTTGCTTTAAGACCGTCAACTAGTAGAACATTATCTAGCTTGGGAAGACCAGCAACACTTATAGAGCCCTTACCAATGACTCTCGAAGTGCCGCCATCTCCAAAGGTAACAATTCCTCCTTCATATTTTTCAAGGGAGGTGAAGTAGGATTTGTTACCGGACATATGACGAGAACACACACTATCAAGATACCACATGTGTGAATCATGTGCTTTTAGAGCAGTGTGAACAACTAAACAAGTCAAATCATCTTTTCTTACCCAAATCTTTTTAGTCTTGGTATTTTGCCTAGACATGTAAGGTTGTCTCCTAGCCCAAAAAGTATTAGAATTTCTACTCGTTTGAGACACCTTACCAAACAATGCATAGCAATAAGGACGAATGTGGCCATACCTACCACAGTGATGACAAATAAAAACCGGTTTTACCTCCTTTTTGTTGATCTTACCAGCTTTAGGTAGACGACGAGAGAGATCAGCCTGGTCTACCTTCAATTTTCCCTTTGCTTGAGTCTTCTTGTCATGTGAAGTAGAGGCCTGTCCCTTGTGAGCTGTTGCACCATAGCCTAACCCGCTTTTGTCGCAGCCCATTTGTTGAGACCCAAGGATGTCTTCTAAAGATTTGGAACCTTTGTTCCACATGGCAATAGTGGCTCTAGCAACACGAAGCTCTTCATCCTTTTGACAGACTATCTCTTCCAATCTGGCTTGTGACAGCTCAAGACTTTCAAGCTTTTCTTCATATGTGGAATACACCTTCAGAAGTTCATTCCTTTCAGTTTCACAGGATAGTAATTTTCCACATAAGTCTTGCCTGTCACTCGAGATCTTGACGATATTCTGCTTTGCTGCTACAAGTTCTCCTTTCAGCCTGACATTCTCACTCTCACATATTTTGATCTTGAGAGAGAGTTTGTCATTGGTTTTGGATAAATTCAGAGATTCCTCGTATAGCTTTTCGTAAGCTTGTTGTAGTTCATCGCTATTGATCTCATCATTGTCATCAGATGTCTCATCATCCTCTTTTTGCTCTTCATTCTCCTTTGCCTCTTCCAATCTAGCAACTAAGACAGAAAAGTTGCTGGATGGTGGTGAATGTGAATTTCCTCCTTCATGGAATTGGCTCAAAATTTCCCATGCCTCTTTAGCCTTTGTGCAACGAACAACCCGTTGCTGTTCTTCAGTAGAAATTGCTCCACGAATAGTGATCAGGGCTCTCTGATTGCTCGGATTGTCAGCCCTGTCTGTATCTTCTTCAATGGCCTGCCAGCCTTCTGGATCAAAAGCTCTCAGAAAAGCTCTCATTCTGATTTTCCAAAACAGGTAGTTACTCCTGTCAAAGGTGGGAGGAAGATGCAAGTTCTGACCACGAGCTAACTCTGCTAGCTTTGGAGGAGGTGGTGTGAAAGTAGACCAAAATGCCATGAAAGCACTATCCCCGTCTTCTCCAGATTCAGGTTCTTCGGGTTCTTGCTCCGACCCGCTTTCATCATCCCAAGTTACAGTGTAGACTTTCTTTCGATTCTTTTTCGAAGGGCATTCAAGGGCAATGTGACCAAAACCTTGACATTCATAGCACTTGACCCCTTGCCCTTTTACAATCTTTTTTTCAATTTTTGGAGCAAGTTTTGGTGGAAAAGTTTTGGGTTTTTCATTACTCTTGTCTTTAGAAATAGGGTCTCTGAAATTAGGCTTCTTTTTTTTCAAAATTTTTTTAAATTGTTTAATAAACATAGCCGTCATTTCAGACTCTAAATCAAATTCAACCTTCGGAGTTTTTGCAGGCTCATGAGCACTAGTGAAAGCCATACTTTCTTTTTGTTTTTTCTTTGAAATTTGGTGGGCTTCATAAGTCTGCAAGTTTCCAACCAATTGATCAAGCTTGAGGGTGTCAACATCCTGAGCCTCCTCAATGGTTGTCACTTTTGGTTGGAACCTCTCGGGTAATGACCTCAAAATTTTTCCAACAATTTTAGCTTCTGGGATTTTTTCCCCGAGTGTGAAATAGGAATTCACGATATCACTAAGTTTTGCATAGAAATCATCAAATGTCTCCTCATCATGCATAAAAAGGGTTTCAAAGGATGAGGTGAGACGTTGAAGTTTTGACCTTTTGACAGAAGTAGTACCTTCGTGAATCGTTTCAAGAATGTCCCAAGCCTCTTTTGCTACCTCACACGTGCAGATACGACGAAATTCTTCAGGTGTGACGGAGCAAAACAGGGAATTGAGAGCCTTACTGTTCGAACTCGAGTTTTGGTAATCAGTAGTGTCCCATTTATCAAAGGGTTTAGGAATATCAACACCATCAATGGTGATAGTAGGTTCACTCCACCCATAGATTACGCTATGCCAAACTTTTTCATCGATGGATTTTAAAAATGCTCTCATACGAGCTTTCCAATAAGAATAGTTTGTACCATCGAGTAAAGGAGGTCTATGGGTTGAGTTACCTTCACGAATAGAATCCATATCACTAGTCACACAAAATCACACTCCAATATTTTTTTAAAAAAACAAGAGTGACCTGCTCTGATACCAATTGAAAATCCTAAGTGATTCGTGATTAGATCGAGATTCAAATATTCCAAATCCCAAAAATCCAAAACACACAATCTAAATCAACAAGCACTTACGAAAGTGATTTAGATTGTTTGTTTTTCAGAATAATTAATAAATCGACACAAACGATTTTTACGTGGAAAAAACCACAATTGGACACCTCCAACTGTGATTAAAAAACCACGGGCGAAACGCCACTAATCAATCCACTACTGAAGTAAAAAGATTACAAAGAGATCATACAAATTACCCAACTCAGTCAATTTGTCTTCGAATCTTCTGTAACTCTTTTTCCACGACTTCGTCTCAGAACTGATCAATCCTGAAGTTGATTCCACAACCTCACTTACGTATAGAATCAAACGCCTTTTGAAACTACATGCTTGAATCTTCGGAATCCACCGAAGAGAACTCTCTCTTGAAGATACAGTAACCAACTCCTTGATGTATGTATTTTAGATCATGAGTGAAGACTCTTCTCAAAACATCAAGGAAAAACTCACAAAACAACCCAGAATAAACCTATGAAAAAAACCCTAGGACTCTTGAATAAGATCTAGGAAAAGTAAATCTGAAACAGACCCAACCATCGAATTTATAAAATCTGGGATCGCGCGGTCCGCTCGAGCGTGGGTCTTCCCGCTCGAGCGGAGACTTCAACTTTGGTGATTTCATACAGGCTCCATGCTCGAGCGGCAGTTTCCACGCTCGAGCGTCGAATCACATCATCCAGTACTTTGTCAGGCGACTACAGAGATGCTGAGAGCTACCAATCCACGCTCGAGCGTCACTTTCCCCGCTCGAGCGGGGAGACCAGATTTTGAAAAACAGGAAAGCTAAAAACCTGTAACAACCTTGGTTTTGATCCATGGATTTTGACAACAAAGGGTCCTAACAATTTGCATTTTGGATGTATATATATGTATATGTGTGTAAATATATATATATATATATATATATAGATGTATGTAATGGGTTTGAAATGTTTGATATGGTTAATCAGATATGGTTAATTTGAAATGTTTGATGTTCAACAAGGTTTTGATTTATGAAATGGGTTTGATTATTTAATGGGTTTGATTTATGAAATGGGTTTGATGATTTATGTTGAACATGTATGTAGTTGTGTGTATTATATATATCATTGTGAACACACACCCTCTGTAATCTGATGGCTTTGTTTTTGAACACACACCCTCTCTCTCTCTCTCTCACACACGTACTCTTCTCATCTCTTTCAAATTTTCTTTGGGAAGACACTATGCTGTGTTTTGGATCTAATATCTATAAATCTTTTTTTTCTCAAAGAGTCAACTTGGAATTTTACACAAATTGTTAGTGTTATTGGGACAATTATATATGTTGTTTAATTATTGTTTTTTTTTTCTTTGATTCAACTAGGTCTTTCCTTGCTGGACTCTGTTGTTTAAAAAATTCAACTTCAGTGTTTCGTTCATTTGTCCTTTTAAATTTGTATCTTAAAAAAAAAAAAAAAAATTGTTTAGTACATTTAAGATGGTCTGACAACAATAACAATTAACTTATATCACAATTGTTGACAAATAGGGTTCTGTCATTAGAGAATAGACAGATGAGCTCTTGCCAAATTTTGGCATTGTTATAATTTGGCACCAAAAAATAGCACATGAATTGGAAGTGTTGTTGCCAAATTTTGGCTTTCGCATGAAGGGGAAACATACCATTAGAGTTGCTCTAACATGCAATTTCCATGTCATTTGAATTTTTAAAGCTGCTTTGCCACGTTCCAATATGTTTTTTTTTTTTTTTTTTTGTGGGGTATAGGTTAATTGGAAGTGTTGTTGCCAAATTTGGGCTTTCGCATGAAGAGGAAGCACACCATTAGAGTTGCTCTAACATGCAATTTCCATGTCATTTGAATCTTTAAAGCTGCTTTGCCACGTTCCAATACGTATATTTTTTTTTATTGTGGGGCATAGGTTATTTGAGAAAATGGAAGTCATTGCCGCCACCGTTGATAGTAATAAACAGAATTGACATTTTTTTTGTGGTGTTTCTTTTGATAAATGTGTATGAATGTGCACTAAATCTAAGCATGTTAATGAACAAATTTAAGCATCCATTTTATGAAGTTTTAATACATATCGGAATGTATTATCAAATATGTAAAACAATTATATGTATCTGTTTATACGTGGTATAATCATAATAAGTTGCAAGTCTGTGGGCAACTTATTTATGGCCTTAATTGGTTCCATATTAGTGTATCAGTTTTATGTTTTTGGGCCAAAGCTTGAAAATTGAACTGCAAGTCCACATGACATTTGGTTATATATGATTACGGACAATGCAAATATTGAGAATACAGATATCCCAAATATTGAATCAACTCTGTTATATATAGATACAATTATGGTTACTTGATCTAAAATGAGTTTTGAAGATGGTTTTCAAGATGGTTTTGAAAAGGGTTTTGAAGATGGTTTTGAAATGGGTTTTAAGATGGTTTTAATTTATAAAAGAGTAAGGATTGAAGATGGTTTTCTTTTATTAAAAACGGTTAAAGCTGATTTTAGGATAAGTTTGGAATTATTCAAAAAGATTTGCTGAAAAAAAGAGAGAAAAATAGTAAGGATTGGATTGGAGTACTCTTATCAAATTAAGTTTTTAACTAAGATTTCAATTGAATTTGATGAAAAAAGAAGAGTAAGGATTCGAAATATCATTTAGTTGTTGATGGATGGCAAATATTATTCTGAAGGGGAAGAAGAGAGTTGCAGATGTTATGCCAATCGTTACAGGTCATGAGTGTGAAGAACTTGAGGCCGAACTCGAGGTATCCTATTGTTTATTCAATTCAATTCATGTGTTTGATACGTATGTGTAATACCATATACATTTGATAGTTTGAGAGAGAATTGAATCCGAATTTAATCCAATTCTTTCATTTAGGGAAGGAATGTTCTAGAGATGAATTATCCAGTTGGACCTTTTGGCACCAAGGTTTGAATTATTGGACCTTTGTTGCGTACTGTGATTTCTGCTTTACTTTGATTGTGCTTTCATTTGTATCCAGTGAGTTCTGTTTTATTAATATGCATTTTGATCCCAATCTGATTGTGCTTTCATTTTGTATCCAGTGAGTTCTGCTTTCATTTGAAATGTTTGATTTCTCACATGGTTTTGATTTATGAAATGAGTTTGATTCTTTAATGGGAAATGGGTGCTGATTTTCTATGGTTTTGAAAAGCTTTTGATTGATAAAATCATTGGAACAGACTAGGGTCTTTCTGAGTAGAGAATTCTAATTTTACATAACAAAACAGATGTTGTTTTTTTTTTATATAAAAATTGGAAATTGGAAGAAGAAAATAAACATACATTTTTTGTGGGTTGAGAAAAGAATGGGTTGATTTTTTGTATTAATTTTTGACTTTTTAGCTAATGTTTCAAATTTAACCAATATAGATAGGAGTTAAATTAATCTTTGTTTTTTTTTTTTTCTTTCTTTTCTCCTTGAATGACACTTAGGGCATGTTTGATTAGTAGTATTAGTGGTACTATTTTATTAACCTGTTAATCAAACAAGGCCTTAGTTTGAGTTTTATTTATTGCATAAAACAACTGTTTATTAGTTTGTATAGCATTTTGATAACATTCGAATTTATTTAGTTTGTATAGCATTTTGAAAACATTTGAATTTTATTAATCTATTAGGAGTTAAATTAATCTATTATTAGTTTGAATTTTCTTAATTTTATTAGGAGTTAAATTATTATTATTTTTTTCCTTTTCTCCTTCAAGGACACTTAGGGCATGTTTGATTAATAGTATTAATGGTACTATTTTATTAACCAGTTAATCAAAGTGTTAATATTTTTATGAAATTATTTGTTGGCTTTTTGACTTTATGAAACAATCTTGCAATATTTGCTGTCTAAATATCTCAAAATAGAATGACTATGGAGGATCAATAGATGTATTCCATTCTACTGAGTGCGACAAGATGAAAAAAGAATAAGAGAGAATGTGATAGTGCTATTCTTATATACAAGATATATTACCTTTCTTGGTAAAAAGTGTCATTGTTCACATGAAATCACTCTAATATTTTGGGTACCAAAAAAATGCCATCATACATGAGAAATGTGTTTGGGGCTTTAATTTTTTTGCATTTGTGTGTAAGTGGCTTCTTAGTTTGTCATGGTGGCCGACCACAATCACTCTTCAAAATAGGCAATGGCTTTTTTTATTTTATTTTTTTATTTTGATTAAACTAATTTGAAATTGATTTTTTTATTGTGTACATTTTTATTTATGCAATCGATCCTATTTGATGGGACTTAAGGCTTGATTTGGTTTAGTTTGGTTTACTCATCTAAATTTGATTGTTTTATTTTTAGTTTAATAATGATTACTAAAAAGTTATGTTTGTTTCATCTAAGATGGGCCTAGAACAATTTGTGATCAATGTAACTTTTGATTTGAATTCTTTATTGTATTTTCACAGGTTATCTTGAACCAATCAAAAGTTTCATATAGTGTTCTTTCCATGGTTTTTTGATATACTATTTAGGGCTATATTTTTTTGGGTATGCTACATACGACATAATTTCTCTTAAAGGTTTTATGAAAAATCATCTAGCCTTTGTTAGTCGATTGATTGATCCTAAACATTCGAATTTATTAGTTTGTATAGCATTTTGATAACATTTGAATTTTGATACAAGTCTATAATTGTATTTTATGTATGTATGTATGTGATGTTGTTTCTTTTATTAATTTTATTTTTTGTGGCTTTTTAAATAGAGGGAATGGGTTGATTTTATGTGTTAATTTTTGGCTTTTTAGTTAGTTTTCCTATTCGCAAACAAATTTAACCAAAATAGATAGGAGTTAAATTATTCTTTTTTTCTTTTTTTTCTTTTCTCCTTGAATGACACTTAGGGCATGTTTGATTAGTAGTATTAGTGGTACTATTTTATTAACCTGTTAATCAAAGGTACTACTCGTTTATTAGTTTGTATAGCATTTTGATATCATTCAAATTTGATTTGCAAATAACCTCTATGATTTATTAGTTTGTAATGCATGATAATTTCATTTGGAATGATATTAAATGTCATTCATACACAACCAACCAAGCATTAATTAGTAGCTAACAATTGGGAATATGGAAACCTGAACTTTGATTTTTATATTTGTATCTTTGGATATCTTTTGTTTCAATAATCTTTCAAAATATTAATGAATGTTACCAACATGTTTGGATATCTTTAATTTTTGGATATCTTTAATAATCTTCAATAATCTTTTGTTTCAATAATATTGACAACAGGTTTGAAGCATTGAGTCTGAAGCATTGTGGACTTCCTTAAGACCTTTCATATCGAAACAAGGTAAATTAAACTTTTATTTTTATTTTTATATATGATTATGGATGTATATATATCTATACATATGATTCCAATATGTATGTATGTATCTATATAACAATGGAAGACTTGGTTAGAATTCAAAGGCTCAAAATGTATATGTGTCAATATGTGGATCATTAGATTGATTCAATCCAATGGCTAAAAAAGTCTCACTCTCATTTGTTCTATTTGGACATTTCAATGGTTGAGATCAATTACCATCAACATCTAATGGTGCAAAATGTAAGTCCCAAAATATCTCAAAATGTATCTCTCTCACACCTACTCCTTTCATCTCAAAATCTGTCTCTCTATTCCAAATTTCAAAATTTGAACACAGACCCTCTCTCTCTCTCTCTCTCTCTCTCCAATTCTTTGTTTCCATTTCTCACTCCGACCACTCCAAACATTGTTCTCATGTAGCTCGGTTGCCATTGTTCACTCTGGCAGATTGGTTTACTCTGACCGTCTAGCATCGCAAGGTTTAATCATTTCATCAAATTGTTTCATTGTGTTGGATTTGTGTGATTTTTTATTTTTGTTGATTAGGTGTTTGGGTTTGAATCTGGATGGGACTCAAGATTCTGGGTTCAAAACACCACTTCAAGTTTTGCTTAATGCTTCTTAAGGATTTTTCTATAAATTAGTTTAAGCAATATGAGAACTTTCTTTAAGGTAATCCAATGTCAACACTCATTAACTTAGTTTAGAGTGCACATTACACATAGAGGCAAATTTAGATAAACAAGAATATAAGATTGACATATTTTTATAAGGATATTCAGTTGTTAAATCACCGAAGTAATAAGAACTCAATTGGTAGAAAATTTATAAATTACTTGAGTAGTGTTATTATATGAATTAGTTTAACAAGTGTACAACAGCTTTGATTTTTTCTTAATTGCAGAATAGTATTTCTTCCATAATGTTCACCAATATATTACAAGTCAAAATAGTGAAATGTAGAGTAAAAACACATATATGTTTTTACTCTTTATTATTATTATTATTATTATTATTATTATTATTATTATTATTATTATTCACCCAAAAAAAGAGTAAAAACACATATAAAAGAAATATTATATAAAAAAACATATAATGCAAAATTTAGTATCCAAATGGGAATCAACAGTGGTGGTGACAAAGTGGAACTGTGCTTTCCTTTCACTTTTTCCAGCAGGTTTCAATATTGTGTTTGTTACTCTAAATCAGTATTTGCAGATATATACAACTGTATATATATATATATATATATATGTAATTATACAATCAATTTTATTGATGAAGGCACAATCTTGAATTTATTTTTGTTGACTTTGGTCTTAAGTAACTCCCATAGTCCTTATTGAAACACCTTCAGCCTTTTTCACATAGTCCATGTTTAGGAATCTATTATGTTTTCCCTGTGTATAATACAAATATTAAAAATAGCCAAATAATTTTCAAGAAAACAATCTCAAAAGAAAGAAAATAAAATTGTATGGGCAAATTACACATACCTCACTTGACAATTATCCTTTTACCTTTTTTTCTTTGTTGTTTTATGATTGATTTTCAGATAAACTATATTTGATGAAATGGTTGAGAGTGACACTGTAATATGTTCTTTTATTTTATTTTGAGGAAAGATCAGTTGTTGTTTGTATATTTAACAATGCATATAAGGTGTTTGAAAAAATGCATGTGAGAGATAGAAATTGGTAGTGGTGGCTGTTGGGTTTTAACTGGTTCTGGAAGGTGCATGTCAATTAATTTTTTCTTTATTGTTTAAAAGTACTAAAATAAACTTTGAAGGATAAAATTTTTATTTTTATTTATACTTTGACGACAATATTAATTTTTTTTTACATTTATCTAATATTGATTAACATAAGATTGTAAGTGTAATATAATTAAAGCTTTTAGCAAAATTTGTTATAATTTTTTATATCAATCGTCCTTTTTTTTTATAATTATAAGCGGAGGTCCATTAAACAATTTTTGTTCAAGCCAATTTTTATAAGCTTTTAACATAAGACAATTTTTGTTCTATTTTGATTGTGAACGTTTAGTGGTAAATTTTCACTAATAGGTAGGATTCGCTGATTAAGTGTTTAAAAATAATAATGTACTAGAAATCCCTTCAAGCCTATTCTTCTTTTTGATTATTCCCACCCATGCATGTGCAACAATCAAAACCTTAGTTTAAGATTTAGTTCACTCTAATTTCTATAGCGTAGCATCTACGAAAGATATAGTATGAAATAGTGAGCAAGAATACTGACCATGGAGAAGTTTCAAATTGCCATGTAAAACCAAACGAGATTTCTGTTTTTAGAGTCCGTGTTCAATAATATGATTCTTTTGTGGTTTCTCATCCTTTGCTTTAATGAGTTCAAGTGTAATGGGGGCACAGGGTAAGCAATCGTGCAGAATGTTAATAGTATAGCGTTTAGCAAAAGAATCTTTACTCTAATGTGTTTCAATAACCTATCTTTTTTGGGTCCAGCAAGTATATTTCCACCATGGATGGAGGTTTATTCATTTCTTTCAATAATCTTTACTGTAATATGTTTCAATAATCTTTACTCTACTTTTTGGATATCTTTTGTTTTAATAATTTTTAATTTCCAGCAGGTTGACAATAGGTTTGTCCAATCTAATTGCTTTATTGATGTTTACAGTTTGTGATTGAAACATACTCTAATTTTTTGATATCTTTTGTTTCAATAATCTTTAATTTCTAACAGGTTTGTTAATTTCCAACAGGTTTGACAACAAGTTTGTCCAATTTAATTGCTTTATTGATGTTTACAGTTTGTGATTAGGTATAATATTTGATCAGGTGTGTCCAATACATTGTGTTTGAAACATTGTGTTTGCTTAATAGGCTCACATTAGGCAGCTTGAGGACTTCCTTAAGACCTTTCATATCGAAACATTGTGGTAAATATTTGATTTGTATTCTTACTTAGGCAATGATTGATCATTGTTATTTTGTGATTATTTCTTTGGTTGGTTGTGTTGGAAATTTATAAGTATGGTTTTTTTAAAAAAAAATTCTTACAATTATCATTATTTGGGTTTATTAAAATCAAATTGGGGTGGGTGGGGTAGGAGGGAGCAAGAAAGAATGAATGATTTAAGAAATCAACTATAGCATATGTTTTTTTTTTTTTTAACATTTTGTCTTAGTTAAATCTAAATCACATTTAATTTTTCTATTTCAACGAATAGGCTCTTAATAGAATTATAGAATTCATGAGTTAAATTTTTAAATTCATGAGTTAATTGGTTTGCATATGTAGTATCATACTGTTCAAGCTTTAATTAATCTCATTAGCAAAAGACTTTGTATTTTCTTAGAATTCTCTGATTCAAATTATTATTTACTAAATTTGATATTTTAAATTGAAGTGAGTCATAATTAATAGATTTAATTGCGAGAGACAATAAATTTAAATTTGACGAAAATGGGTTAGAGAGAGATGAAATGTGATGAACCATTATGAGATACAGAGAAGTTAGTTTATAATTGTTGAACCACTTGACGAGGCCTTTTTTTAGAGAAAGAAATAGAGCTTTAATTTATTTAATTTGTATATAAATATTCACTCAATATGTTATCTTTCCATGTATAGGACACAACAATATTCACTAAGTTTAATTTACTGTTCACTCAGTTTGTTATCCTTTCTATTGTTATGCTTTTCGTAATGCTGACATTGATACATATTTAGGAATGTAGGATTAGGTGTAATCTGAGTTATGCCATGGAGTACGAGATTTGTCATGTCATCAAAAAATAAGAATTTTTTTTACCAAATTTGTCATGCTCATCAGTTGAGGCACGGACTACTAGATTTGTTCCTGTCTGTGGGAGAGTTTTTTTTTTTTTTTTTCCTGCATGTGATTTGATGCTCATGGATTTTCTTTGTTATGTTTATTTTTTTATTTTTTATTTTTATATTTTGTCTTAGTTAAATCTAAACCACATTTCATTTTTCTATTTCAACGAATAGGCTCTTAACAAAATAATTCATGAGTTAATTGGTTTGAATTTGTAGTATCATACTGTTCAAACTTTAATTAATCTCATTACCAAAAGTCTTTGTATTTTCTTGGAATTCTCTAATTGGTTGTTGAGAGTTTCATTGTTCTAGGTTAGTTTAACTGGATATCTTTATGTATTCAAATTCAAATTATTATTTACTAAATTTGATATTTTAAATTGAAGTGGGTCATAATTGATAGGTTTTATTGCGAGAGACAATAAATTTGACAAAAATGGGTTAGACAGAGATGAGAATTGATGAACCTGTTAGAAAAAATGATTTTTGGTGACTTTAATTTAATATTAAAGTGTGGTGACTTTAATTAAATATTAAAGTGAGTCCCAATCAATTATTGTGTTGGGTCCAAGTGGGCCAAAAAATCATTGGGTTTTGAATAAGAAATTGCCAAGAAATTGCCTCATGATGTTAGATTCATGAATAGGATTTTAAAGGGTATTTAAATCATTTTTTCTTAGCTAAAGGATGTGAACCCATTGGGCATCCAAACTTTTCATCTTTCTGGAAAGGGGTTATGGATCCTGGTTCATGGGGCTTTAATGACCAGCCATAAAGGCTGGTGGCTTTTCCTCTCTCCCCTATACATGTATAAATTGAGACCCTCCTGTCAAGTCTCAAGGGAGAAATTTTTACTTCCATTTTACAAGTCAGTTTGCCAGAAAGTTCCTACTATGAGAGAGTGCTGCCACTGTTTTTGTTCGCTAAGCTAGACAGAGAGTGCTTCTGTCGTAGCTGGTTTTTGACCGTTGTATCCTGGGAGACAGACGCTGGGATTCCTCACGCACTCGACCCGTGAGGCGGCGAAATCTGTTTTAAGGAAACTGCTACCGTGCAGGCTTCGGTTTGGTTTCTTTATCATTTTATTGTTTTGTGTATTTTTGTTGAAATTTAGTTATAATTATCAGCATATGTTCTTGGTATATAATTTTGATTTCTTCATAAATCTATTTATTTAATTTCACAATTTGAACAACAAGCTTAAAACAGATTTATTTATATATTTTCTATGAAATTGATTGAATAGATTTATATAGACAATTAGGTTAGCTTTGTATAATGTTACTAGGAACTGTTGCGGAATTGCTCACTGTTTCAATGATTGTAAATTATGTAATGTTATTCTCTAATTGCTTAATTGAATTAGAATACTCTATCATAATTTGCATACTTAATTGTATTAGTATGATCTTATTTTATGCGTATGGTTCATCATTCCCCTACCATGATTTGCATGAATTTTAAGGTTATAAAATATAATTTATGTTGCAATTTTGACATGCTAATTCTATTCTAGTTTTTAATTTGTCACATGCTTATTATTTTCTAGACTAGATTACATAATTTAATGTTTTTAGAATTTTTTGCATATGATAATTGCTAAATGGTTATTGGTTTGTAACTTTTGCCTATTAATTTTAGTTTGATGTATTTGGAGTTATAGAGTTTTTATGAATTGTGTACATGATTAATTTGAATTTAATTGGGTGCATTAATCTAAATTATCTAATTGGGTGCATTAATGTGAATTATTTAATTGGTGGCTCCTAGTGAGTACAAGATCACTGATCACAGACATAGAAAACTGGTGGTTCCTAGGAGGTGTTAGACCATTGGCTACACAGTTATGAGATTGTGGTTCCTAGTAGTGAACAAATTATTGATCACATGTCAAGACATCATGGTTCCTAGTAGTGGAGAGGCTACTGGTCATATGTCAAGACATGATGATTCCTAGTAATGAAAGAGTTTATTGATCCTATGTCAGGACGTTGTGATTCCTAGTAGTAGAAAGTCTACTGACCACATGCTGAGAAATTAGTGATTCCTAGTGATAAGACTACTGGCCATGTTATGAAGTTCCAAATAGTAGACTATTGAACACTGGATTTGTGTTTCCTAATAGTAAGACTATTGGCTTTAGAGTGATAGGTCGGACCTAATATATTTGGGTGCCTAATTCGGTTGATGACATGCTGGGAATGTATTTACTGTGATATGATTTTGAGAGTTTCATAGTCATTGTGACACAAGGATTTGTTTAAAACTTTGTATAAATTCTATAAAGAAGGCCTGATTATCCGACTTCGTAATGAGGAGGATAATAGAAAGAAATGAGGGAGTACCTCCTCAGTAAAGGTCAATGTCATTGAGCATGGCAAATCTTCTAGGATAAGGAAGAAGCCCCCTGTGAACAAGGGCTCTAAGTTGGGGCCTAGAGGTGGTGTTACAAAGAAGCCGGCATACAAGCCACAGGAACCAGGTTATTGGTTCTTTGGGAAGTGCTATAACTGTGGTAGCGAGGGGCATCGGGCAAGTGACTGCCGCAAGCAGAAGAAGCCATACAAGACAAAATCTCGTGCTCATATGTCAGATATACAAGAGCACCCCCATGAGGAGGATGATATGCACTTGTCTGCCGTTGTCTCTGAGGTGAATCTGGTGGGTTCAAACCCAAGAGAATGGTGGATTGATACTGGGGCTACACGCCACATTTGCTCCGAGAAGAAGCTGTTTACAACTTTTGAGCCAGTTACAAACGGTGAGAAGTTGTTTATGAGAAACTCTGCTACCTCGATTGTTGAGGGAAAAGGAAAGGTGGTCCTAAAGTTGACGTTAGGAAAGGAGTTGACCTTGAACAAAGTCCTGTATGTTTCCGACATTCGTTAGAATCTTGTCTCAAGGTCTCTTCTCAGTAAACATATTTTTCGCATGGTTTTTTGAGTCCGACAAGGTCGTTCTGACGAAACACAAGTGTGAAACTTGTGTTGAAACGAAGTGGACAAGATCCCGTATGAGTTATGGAAGGCGTTAAGCCTTCATATAAATTCTTACGAATGTGGGGGTGTCTTGCAAAAGTGGCGATTTCTACACCCAAACGGGTTAGGATAGGCCCGAAATCCGTGGATTGTATATTCATTGGTTATGCACATAATAGTAGTGCATATCGGTTTCTTATACATAAGTCTGAAATTCCAGACATACACAGGAATACCATCATGGAGTCAAGGAATGCATGTTTCTTTGAAGACATTTTTCCTTGCCGAACCCATGAAGGGGTTCCAAGGTCTTTGGAGCAATTTGATGAGCTTGCTAGTGATGATGATCATGTTGATGATCAAGGTGATGATCAAATTGAGGTTTTAGATGATCCTAGAAGGAGTAAAACGACTAGGATATCCAAATCTTTTGGTCCAGACTTCTTGATTTATATGGTTGAGAACGAACCTCAAACTTTTCACGAAGCTGTGACTTCTCCTGAGAGTCCTTTATGGAAAGAAGCGATCAAAAGTGAGATTGACTCCATCTTACAGAACCACACCTGGGAGTTGGTAGATTTACCTCCAGGTTGCAAGCCTTTAGGCTGCAAATGGATTTTTAAAAGAAAGATGAAGGCCGATGGGTCAATTGACAAGTATAAGGCGAGGCTTGTTATCAAAGGGTACAGGCAACGAGAAGGCCTGGATTACTTTGATACGTACTCACCTGTTACTAGGATAACATCCATTCGCATGGTGATTGCGTTAGCAACTTTGCGCAATCTAGAAATACACCAGATGGATATAAAGACAGCTTTCTTAAATGGGGATTTGAATGAAGAAATCTACATGGAGCAAGCTGAAGGGTTTTCAGCTTCAGGGCAAAGCAAGAAAGTCTATAAACTTGTCAAATCTTTGTATGGTTTGAAACAAGCGTCTAAACAATGGCATGAGAAGTTTGACAATGTAATGTTGTCAAATGGGTTTAGAATCAACGAATGTAACAAGTGTGTTTATGTCAAAGACACTGACAGAGGTTATGTCATTTTGTGTCTATATGTTGATGATATGCTCATTATAGGTAGTAACGATGAATGATCAAAACTACCAAGAAGTTGTTAAACTCTAAGTTTGACATGAAGGATATGGGCATTGCAGATGTTATTCTGGGAATTAAGATTACCAGAATATCTGGCGGAATTGTACTTTCTCAGTCTCATTATGTTGATAAGATACTTGAGAAGTTTAGTGGATCAGATACGAGTGTGTCATCGACACTTGTAGACTTAAGTCTACATTTTACCAAGAATAATAAAGAAAGTGTCTCTCGGTCAGAATATTCTCGGGTAATTGGAAGTTTAATGTATCTGATGAGTTGTACTAGGCCGGATATAGCTTACTCGGTTAGCAGGCTTAGTAAATACACAAGTAATCCCGATGCTTCTCATTGGAAGGGCATTGTGCGGATGTTAAGGTATTTACGCTACACTCGGGATTATGGGCTGCATTATGCTCGATATCAAGCGGTGCTTGAAGGCTATAGTGACACGAATTGGATATCAGATATAAAGGACTCAAAGTCCACTAGTGGATATGTGTTCACTCTTGGTGGGGCAGCCGTGTCTTGGAAATCTTCCAAGCAAACGTGTATATCTAGATCAACGATGGAATCAGAGTTTATTGCTTTGGATAAAGCAACGGAAGAAGCTGAATGGCTTCACCATTTCATTGAAGATATTCCATGCTGGTCTAAACCTGTGTTGCTATTTGTATTCATTGTGATAGTCAATCTGCAATTTGGTAGGGCACAGAGTAATATGTATAATGGAAAGTCTAGACATATCTGTCGTAGACATAATTCCATACGACAACTACTCTCGAATGGAGTTGTCTCTTTAGACTTTGTAAAGTCTAAGAACAACATTGCAGATCCGCTAACCAAAGGGTTAAATCGAGTGTTAGTTGAAATGTCGTCAAAAGGAATGGGGTTGAGGCCTTTGGAAGTTACCGGAATGGAAACTCAACCTAGTTGATTGGAGATCCCAAGATCTAGGTTCAATGGGACAACCTAATTGCGTGTAACGGTGGTATATCACTGAGGAGGTTAAACCTCCAGCCATTCCTTCTATCAGTGATACCTGCAAGTGTAGAGGTTAAGCTGAGCTTTTAATGACTCTAGTGTGTTAAGCTGTTGCGCTGAGTATAGCAGGATACTCAAGTAGAGTCACCTATATGAGTGTGAAGTGGGGCCGCTTCTAGAAGAATTGGGCAGGCCAAGATTCTTTGAAACCACCCGTTGAACCAGGCTAGTGCCCAGGGCCATACAGGGCACACCAGTGAGAACAAAATGGTGGTAGGAATAATTCCCGTGTGAGATCTATTGTCTTAGTTTACATAAACGGCAGAGCAGTTCAAGATGTCATATTCACTGATCAGCTAGTAAACTCGATAGGTTTTCACTGGGAGAGGTTCAAAGCCAAAAGCTACCTTCTCTGATGTCGGGGTTAGTTCGTTGTACTCTCTCTCCGAGTCATTATTGTTAAACGGTGCCCGTTTGTTGAGTCATTCGGTCAATTTTTATTCATGTGGGGGATTATTGGAAAAAATGATTTTTGGTGACTTTAATTTAATATTAAAGTGTGGTGACTTTAATTAAATATTAAAGTGGGTCCCAACCATTTATTGTGTTGGGTCCAAGTGGGCCAAAAAATCATTGGGTTTTGAATAAGAAATTACTAAGAAATTGCCTCATGATGTTAGATTCATGAATAGGATTTTAAAGGGTAATTAAATCCTTTTTTCTTGGCTAAAGGGTGTGAGCCCATTGGGCATCCAAACTTTTCATCTTTCTGGAAAGGGGTTATGGATCCTGGTTAATGGGGCTTTAATGACCAGCCATAAAGGCTAGTGGTTCTTCCTCCCTCCCCTATACATGTATAAATTGAGACCCTCCTGTCAAGTCTCAAGAGAGAAATTTTTACTTCCATTTTACAAGTCAGTTTGCCAGAAAGTTCCTCCTGTGAGAGAGTGCTGCAATTGTTTTTGGTCACTAAGCTAGACAGAGAGTGCTTCTGTCGTAGCTGGTTTTTGACCGTCGTATCCTGGGAAACAGACGTCGAGATTCCTCAAGCACTCGACCCGTGAGGCGGCGAAATTTGTTTTAAGGAAATTGCTACCGTGCAGGCATCGGTTTGGCTTCTTTATCATTTTATTGTTTTGTATATTTCTGTTGAAATTTAGTTGTAATTATCAGCATATGTTCTTGGTATATAATCTTGATTTCACAATTTGAACAACAGAACCATTATGAGATACAAAGAGGTTAGTTTCTAATTGTTGAACCATTTGATGAGACCTTTTTTTTAGAGAAAGAAATAGAGCTTTAGTTTCTATGTTGTTTAATTTGTATATAAATATTCACTCAGTATGTTATCCTGCCATGTATAGGACACAAAACAATATTCACTCAATTTAATTTAATATTCACTCAATTTGTTATCCTGTCTATTGAGTTGATTTTTGGATTCTATGATTTTGTCAAAGATCATTTACTCCACTCAGTAACCCAATAGAGGTCGAGTGGGTGGATCAAGCGCTACTAGGAACACATCCTCCTTATTGCTCCTTTGCTAGGAGGAAATGTAGCATCACCCGTAAATTGAGACAACTCTTAAAAGTTGGTTAATGTTTTAAACTTGGTCTCTAAACATAATGATAGTCTCTTTGTTCTTGGTGCTGTTTATTCTAATTTTATATTTCTATTACGCTTTTAATATATTAGTCTTCGCAAGACATAGCATTAGAACAGTATTTTCTAATTTTATATTTCTATTATGGTTTCTACATTATGGTTTCAGGACATAGCATTAGAACAATCAAGCCTAGCCTCATAATTAAATGATGTTGCCAATGGGTTTAGTGGCAGAACCAATATTTTGGCTTGGGGGCAACATTAAGAAAAAACCTAAGTTTATATTGCCAATGGGTAGAGTGGCAGAAATAATATTTTGGCTTGACAAAGTTTTGCCCAGTTTCACAGGCTTATTACTCACTCAGTTGTGTAGTTATGAATTATAATTAAAAAAATCACATATCTATCTTTACGATTAATTTTACATTTGATCAATTAACTGGTTTAAGGATTCCCAGTGGCAGAAAATATATTAGGGGAACTGCGTACGTATCAATTTGCTTACTAATTGATAGTTGTAAAGATCATGCATTTATCTATTCTCTCTCTCAAATTGGTCCCTCTATAAAACATGTATTGGTACCATTTCGTCAACAAAAACAATTTTGCTTACATATGTAAGGTTGTGCTTGAATCATAATAACTTTATATTTCCCTCATTTTTTTTCTTTTTCCTTTTTAAATTTGCTCCCCGGTTCAACTAGGAAGACTTCTATACAAGAGTTATCATTTTATTGATAGGTTTCACTATGTAAAACCTGTGTAAACTTCTCTCTTACATTCATGTTTAGAATCTTCGCTCAATGCTATTTTTCATGTGTGTTTCAGCCAATGATGGGGTCAGAAGTATGCTTACCACTGATATATTCAGAGCTATTAGAGAAGTACATGAATTTTGTGCTGAAAGAAGGGGATTAATTACAAAACAAATTGAAAGAAGATTATTTGTTGCTATGACAATGTTCAAACCAAACCAAACCAAATTAAACCAAGCCTTTAGTCCTATTGCTATGACAATGTCATTGCAAAAAATTGTGAAACATGCAATTATAACTCTTAAACATGGGTTTGTTGAGTTTTTTTGGTATTGTTCAAACTGAAACCGTAAAATCATCTGATTCAATAATATTATATTAAGTTATTCATGCATTTGTTATTGTTCTTCAAATTATTTTTATTACTGCAATGAGTTCATTTTGTTGTCAAATTAGAGTTGCTTTTAAAGAATCATTTTGTTGATTTCTCATATGTATTTTGATGTGATTTCTCATAGCTATTGGTTTTTTAAAGTGAATTTAAGCGAGTGATTTTGTTATAGGTGGCTGATCCGTATTGGAAACGTTGAGTTATGTTGCTTGTCTTTATGTGTGTAGTTGGTTGGCTCTCATTCTAAACCGGATGGTTAATTATTATTATTTTTAGTTAGATAGGATAATTACTCTTTTGTACCAAAATATTCGTTCACCTTTTCTTGAAGGTATTGAAATTTGATAAACTGAAAAGGTTACCAGTTATGATAACCTAAGAAATAAATTATTTGAATAATTAAAATATAACTCATGATTAATTTCACAGACCCAAATAATACCGTCCAGTCCACAATCCAATAGTTTATGTAACGCCCTCAAAATAATACACAAAACCCATCATTCTAGACATGCAATGATACAAGAGAAATAAACATCTTTCTATTAATCAGAGTAGTTCTTACAAAAGTATTACATGTTAACGACAAAAGCAAATGCCCTACGGGCTTACAGCTTTTCAAGTTAACACTTGGTTACAAAAAAGAAGAGTACTAACTCAATACATATTAAGCCCTTGGCTTAAATTTACATGTAATACAAAAAAGAAAGCAAACAACAAAAGCAGTCTGTCTGCCTCTAGCCTCCCAAGCTATGTCCTTGGAGGTGGCATGCTATCTGCACCTGAAAATGATGTCCCATAAAGGGTGAGCCATAGCCCAGCAGAAATACACTAAACCAGCTATGAACAATGACTAAAGATTAGCAGTTGATAGATGGTCAACACCGATACACTCACTTATATCACATTCCAGTTTCATGACATTTAAATCCATGTTACATTCCATCTCTTATTCCTTTTTCAACCTTGAGTTTGAAAACAAGGCTCAAAACTTAGCCAAATAACTTAATGAGAATAAGACTCATCTTTAAAACACTTTCGAAATTCATGATGAATACACATTTTAATGCTATATCAATGACACATGAACCACTTCCATACTATACGAACGATACACATTTTGGTGCTGTATCAACATAACATAGAAACACTTCTATACTTCACAATTGATAACGATATATATTTTAGTGCTATATCAAATCAATTTAAACACTTCCATAATCAACATTTGATACACATGGTAGTGCTGTATCAATGTCACACACAATCCGGTTTAGAGGTCCATCCCCCATCTTCCAATAAACCGTGGAGTACATCCTCTATCTCCTCCCACACAATACAATGTATAGAAACAATTATCATATACAAATTCAATCAATCAATACACATTTTAGTGCTGCATTGTACCAACCACCATATTCAATGGCTTACTCAATTGATTAGTTTTAGTTTGTCTAATCATCATGCATTGTCTACAACAATCAAAACTATCCTCCACCGATAGCCTAAAGCAGTTATTTCTAAACAGAAAATAAATGCACCAAATGGATATATTATCAACATTCAACCTAGGTGAGCGATTAAATGAATCCAACTACACTCGTTAATCCCATAACCTTTTCAATTTGAATATTCTCAATTCAATTCCTTATTTTTCAAAATTAATTATACAAATTAATTTATCCAACTAATTAGGGCATTTTCCCATAATTAACATAACAACCCCAAGGTTCCATTTTCATCCATAATTCCTCATCTATCTCATTTCTCTATACCAAACATGCATATAGGTTTAATTATAAATAAAACCCCATCTTTTGTAAAATTACACAAAGACCCAAACTTTCTCAAAATTAACCAACAACCCCCAACATATCAAAATACCAAAATTTAAAGACAAAGCTCATAAAATGGAGTAGGATATCCCTACCTCGAAGTTAGAGCCCAAACGGGGAAGTTGAAGAAAACTCAAAACGCTCCAAATACCAAGATCCACGGATCAAAACGAAGCCCTCGACGATCAACACCCTTTTTACAAAGGCCAAAGGATAGGGGGACACTCTAATTAGATCAAACCCTAGAGAGAAGGCAGATCCTAGAGAGAGAAGCTCTCAAAAAGTGTTTTTAGAAAGTAAGAAAGAGAGAGAGAATGTAAAAAATGATTTTAAAACGCCCAGCTGCCAACTGATATACGACACTCCCGCTCGAGCGGATAACAGGACGCTCGAGCGTCAAGAACAGAAAACTGGGTCCGCTCGAGCGCAAGAATGCCCGCTCGAGCGCCAAGACACAAAGACAAAGCACACCCGCTCGAGCGCGAAAGACCAATCCGCTCGAGCGTAGATTTCCATCTCCCAGAACTTTCACCAACAAGGTACTACCCGCTCGAGCGCCAACAAGCCCGCTTGAGCGCAACCCGCTTGAGCGCAAGAAACCCGCTCGAGCGTAGAAAACACACCTGCAGAAGTTTTACAAGGACACGAAATGCTGGAAGGGTGTAGACCCCGCTCGAGCGGACCATTCAAAAACTGGGCAACAACAATGGGAGCCAAAGCTCTACAAACCTGTAACAACCAAGCCCAACACATCCTAAAACTCAAACAAATGGGTTTAAAGGACGACAACAAGATAGATACAACTACCAACTCCACGGAACTAAGTCCGGAATACAACTGAACAGTAAAAGAACAACCGGGATCGCTATAGTTTACGATTTTACACTACCATCTCATACTCTACTCCCCCGCTCTCTAAGTAAATACCACCATTGATCAGTAGCACTCCCTCAGCCACCCCAACCATCTTCCCAAATAATTTTGATCTTAATTTGTATTTGATTAATTATTTCAATCTTAAACTATATATGATTTATTGAAATAAGATTCAATGGAACAATCATTTTATCATAATATTCATCTTCACGGTTGATTTGTTAAAAAATATTATAAATGAAATTATCATTCGCCATTATATAAAAATACTAAGGAATAACTATTTGATACAATTCAATTTTATTTCAGTAAACCAAACAATATATTATAGTATTAATAGTTTAAAAATAAAGATTTATAGAATTAAAAAAAAAATTGAATTGGTGAATTATTTGAAAGTAATGGATCATTACTAGATATAAATTATTTATAGAATATTATTTGACTATACTAATCGCAATTTTTTTTGGAGATATAATTTTTTTAAGTTGAAATTGATCAAATTTTATAATCCAATATATTATATTAGGAAAAATGTGTCAATAAATTAATAATGTTAACAATAAAAAATAGGGGCATTTATTTATAAATATCTCTTTATCTACTTATGTTGTGAACTTGGCTAAAAGCTAATTAGTTTTTAACTTATTTTTGGTTACGTTACCTCTTTATTTTTTTTACACGTTTTTTTTTAAAAAGTCAAATAATCTTTTAACCAATTTTTCAAAACAAGGCTAGTTTGAATTTGTTTTTTTTGTGTACCAATAAGTCTTATGAATAACATACTTACCGATCAACAATCAAAACTCCTCCCCCCCTCCGAACCCAAAAAAGATAGTTGATATAAAATTGATGGTATGTTGGTTTTAACAATTCATGACAAATACAATTTTTTGTATTGAATTTTTGACTTTTTTTAACTTCAAAATCAACTATAGAAATAAAACCTAAATAGTGTATTAGCACACTTTGTGGGTGTTTGAGAAGTGAATTTTTTTGTGGGTTTTTTTAGTTGTAGGATATTATTAGAGAAAAAAAAATTGTGTATGAAAAGATGTTGAGTTTTTTTGTGGTTGGATGTGATGTTTGTAAGAGAAAAAATGAAATTATTATGGGGTTTGATGTGATATTTTGTTTGGATTTTTTTTTTTTAATTTTGTAACCAATTTGTCTTTTAGTGAAAAAAAAAATCAAAAAAATCTCCTTCCCAAACAGCGCCTATATTGGAATCAAGAGATACACAATCTTATGCTAACTCAAGCCAATAAGAAGCGAATAAACAAAAGATTCAAAATAAGACAAAACAAACATTGTTTCGAAAGTAGATTTATTTATTTAATTTTAAAATATATATATATATATATAAAATAAAAAAATATGAATTTAAAAATTACAAAAATTACAAAAACCACTTTTAACTAAATTACCGAAACAAGCTAACATAATTTCCTAGACAACACTACAAATAACAAAACATCAGGCAGGGACAACTTCAACACAATCGTAGCACACTTTTGGGTTGTTTTAGGAAGTTGGTTAGTTGTTTGGCATTGTTTAGTATAGTTAATTTTTTTTGTGTTTCGATATTTTTAGCCTCATTTGGTTTTATTTTGGGACTTTTTAAACTTTTGTGAGAGAAAAAGTGTAATGTTTATGGATAAAAAGTAATATTTTGTCTTATTGTCTTTTATAGTCAATTTTATCCTTTTTTGATTATTTAGCCCTAATGGGAAAACAAAACGAGGACTAAAAGTTGATTTTTTTTGAAAAAACATATAAAAAATAGAAAGATAATATAATCTAAAATAGGTTAAAAGCCAAAAAAATAACTTTTTGTTTTTGTTTCCAACATGCACTGTCTGACCTACTCCAATCAATAAGTCGCTGTTTGGTATTGGTTGGCTTTTTTGAGTTGAGACTTTTTTAGCTTGGGACTAAAAAGTTTATTTGGTTTGGCTTTTTTGACTTTTGTAACAGAAAAAATCAAATGGTTATGATTTAAATGTGATGTTTTGTCTTATTAATTTATTTAACCTATTTTATCTTTTGTACTCTTTGAATCCAACTAAATTAGCCGAAGGCTAAATAAAGTCATTGATAGAGTACACTTATGCCTTGTTTGGCATTCTTTAGTTTTAGCCAAAAAGTCACTATAATTGTCACATTACTCTTTTTACTTTTCTATACATCTTTTCGTAAAAAATCAAAAAATTACTAAAATAGCATGTTTCCAAACGAGGCCTTAATTGCATGAATTCTCAACGACATTGCCACACTCTGCTTGACCTGCTCCAATCAATAAATAAAGTCATTGACAGAGTATACTTTGGGTGTATTTGATTTGACGAATTGGATAAGGAGATTAGAATCTATCAAACTTAATCTTGAAACTGTGAATTTTCTGGATTATTTGGTTGGATTGAATGTATATCCCAGTGTTTGTTTTCTTATGGATTAGATGTTTGGAAAAAACTATTTTTAGTGAATCAAATGTTTGGTTGGACGGGCTGGATAATGATAAATGTTCAAAAGACTATTTTATCCTTATAATTTATAATTTGTATATTTTATTTAATATATAATTTTAAATTTATAATCTATAATTTATAATTTATTATTTAACAACACTAAATTTTTTTAATTTATAAGGCCATAATTTTTAATTTATTATTGTTAATTAAATTAAATTTATAATTTATATTTTTTATTTAATATATAATTTTAAATTAACAACACTAAAAAAAGAATTTTATTTAATATATAAATTAAATTTTTAATCTATACTATAGTTCGACATTTTATAGGAACTAATACGCCATAGATTGATGATTGTTCTTCTCCTCTAACTTCTAGCCATCTTCTCTAGGGTTTCAGATCCCAAAACAAGTGCCCAAAACCTCCTTTTATAACCTCCAGTCAATTCTGAGTTAAAAATATACGCACGTAAAACGAGGCAAATCCTCTCATGCGGTTTAAATATTCTGCTTGAGCGGATCAACTCAGAGGCAAACTTGGTTAAGGGAAATCCGCTCGAGCGGATTGTGAATTCCACTCGAGTGGATCTACTCAGTTGCAGATTTTCACTCTTTTTTTTCTCATTTTGCGATCTTTTCATCTCAAAGTGATATTAATCTGAAGAGGAAGAAAAACATTTTATTGTATCAAATATCATAAGCTAAAAGACTCAAAATATAAGCAAGAGAGCCTGAAAGTGTAACATTTCGGCTCAGATTAATGTCATTCAAGAGATTGGAATGTTCGAACACAAAGACAAAAATGGGTAGCTCGAAGAAATTTCTTATTTTCCCGCAATTCAAAATGTCAATAATAAGATAATGATCAGTACATGTTTGTTCATGATCTATTTTCTTATTGTTCTTCGCATAGGATTGATTGGGAGATGAACATGCGAAAGCTATCATGAGGAGAAGAGACACTAAAACAAGCACGTTTAAAAGCTCTCAAAATCACGAAAGAAAAACAAGGATTTGGGAATTTAATGGTGTCTCCTTCCACATCCTCGTCCTCATCATCTTCAAAAATGTCGAGGACTTCATCTTTTGGCTCATATTCTACCTCAAGCCCTTTATGGGTAACAAGAATGTTGATGAGTCACGTGTTTGGAATTGCCCCCTATAGAAGGTTCCTTACTCAATTCTAAAGACGAGGACGAAGAGAAAAAAAAATTCACCCTTTTATAAGTGGAATTTGCTCGAAACTTATTGACAATAGTCCTTCAAAACATAATGGTGAGAAAGTGCCGTTTAGGAGTATTTTCAATGTTGGTATGCTAACGAGAAAAAATAAGCTAGATTGTCAATTTTCAAGTGAATATTATTTTTTTTTTTTCATTGGCAAGTGAAATATGGATTAAGAGTATGTTTTGTTTAGACTATTGAATTTTTGTATAAATCTAGAGGTACCTTCAGATAATGTACCAGGAAGGTTATTCATTTACTTTCTTCATTTTCTCTCCTATGTTTTATTGCTCACAATTTTTTCCCATAAATTCAGAAAAATAACCTCGAACTGCATGAATAAATAGATTAGTGCTTCAAATTTTTTTTCCCAGCTTCTTGTTTTAAAATTTGTAGCATACAGTCCCGAAAAAAAAATTTAAAATTAAAAATTAAAATGTTATTCTGGTGGGCCTAATCCATAAGGTTCTGCTTATCGTCAGATTAAACTTGCACTAGCTGACCTTAATTTCTTTCGGGCCTATAATTTTGATTTTGGACTTGAACAAGTTGGGTTGGGCCTTCATTTGTTGAATTATCAATACGTAAAGACTGAAAATTTTGGAAACCTGTTTTTGCCAAATCTTCAGTATCGGCCCAATAAGATACTTTCACCACGGGTCTCCTTTTCGATCTTAACACATTTCACCGCTCCACGGGAAATTTTCCTACCCTTAGGGTGTATTTGTTTGGACGGACTGGATAAGGGGGATTGTAATCTATCAAACTATTAGTCCCGGGATACATTGTCCCCGGACTATTTGGGTGGACTG
>NW_021025243.1:144609-165431 GCF_004153795.1 Camellia sinensis
GGGGTTTGGTGATTAAGGGGGTCTCAATCACATCTATATATATATATATATATATATATTTTTATGTTTTTCTATTATATAAAGGGAAGCACTGTGGTGATATTGACATTTTCATCTCATAGTTTTCTTTCCTAAAATAGGCCTCACAAATTATATAATTTTCATATATATTAATCTTTTTTGTCCGTTAGTAAAAGGATTTAATAGTAAAAATAGTCATCCACCCATATTTTGGTACCTACTAAGCTATTTCCTATCATAACAGTTACAAAATAAGTTCTTGAAAAGGCAAAATATAAATGGGTAGGTTCCAAGCCTTGGTCCGGCCCAATCTATTAAACCCAGGTCCAAGTGGGTCAAGTGAATGTGTAGGCAAGCCAATCAAACCCAACTCCATGATAAACACTCCACCCAAGTCCTCAAGCACTTGGGCCCAACTTGCAGTGGAAAGGCTAGTCCAGCCGCGATACTGGGCTGGGCCGAGTAACAGGACTTAATTCACAGATTGAACTGATGGGCCGAACCCATCATCAAAAACCAAAGTGGGCCGAGCCCACACAAAGATATTTAATTGGGCCAGTCCATCTCTGTAAAATAGCCTAATGAAAGGCTGAGCCGAGGCACAACGACACCGAGCTGAGGGAACCTCTCAGGGAAACGTGGAAGCTATGAATACTTGCATGTGCAGGCTGCCACCTCAGCTGGTCCCCTCTCCCTAGAATCACGAAAGTAGTTGCGCAAGGGAATGTGATTTGTTATAAGCATGGTTACAATGAGCATATGGATTCATTGTTAACTACCTAGTGGTCCACTACCTTGAGCAATGTTAGAGGGAGCTCGGCAGCACCAAAACTTCATGAAACCATCTTGGGCAACAACTAAGAGATCATATATATAAACTCCATTCACTTCACATTGGAAGTAATAAAGTTGAGCTGAACTATACTCACTTAAACACAACTCTCTACACCTAGATAGCACATTCCATCTTCGTCGATTACTTACTCCCACACCGAAGGGCTTATCCAGCCAACTCCGGCCGGGCAGCTCTCACGATGCTCATTGTTGCAGGGTCTCTGTTCCTGGATAGTCCAATCAGATGCGGAGCTCCGGTTCATAATCATTTAGTGCGGTATTCGGTACGCACAATTGGTACGGTAAGCATGGACTCTTCATCTTTGAGTTCTGTATCTGATTTCGGCAATGGAAATTGAGGATATTCCACCTTCTACAGTAACTCCACAAACAGAGAAGATGAATGTAGAGAAGTGGTTTGGAAATACTCTTAGATCCTGAAGGACGTTCCTGATCCTTTGATTGCACCTGAAAAAGGGATTAACACTCCGGTCGGGGGTGTCAGAATTAGCACTCCGATGGATAAGTTAGTATATGTCTCTCGTTTGCTTGTGTCTCAAATTTCTTTAGTCTGTTTTCACATACCTCTCTTTGGTTGAAGCTCTTTTCTTTTATACTCGTCCCTAGTGTAGACACCCTATTTTTGACCGACCTTAAGACTCAGACGTCATCGATTGAGCGCTCGGTGATTGCACATGTTGTGCTCGTTCTGAGGTTACGGAGTCTCGGCTGAGAGCCTTGCCTCCGGACTTCGAAACTCTTTTGTGCTTTGCCTCGATTTACGAACCAGGTTTTGTTTTCTCTTCCCGAAGGGAGGGAGAGGCCTCGTAGACCATCTCTCAGTGGCTGTAGGCTACTTTTCGTAGTCATAGACTACTGTTCCCGTTTGGAGACCAGTTTTCGATTTTCGGAGCCGTCGGTCGTGCGCCTCGGTTCGAGACCGCTTAACTTTCTCCGTTTGCTCCGGTTCTTGGCACACACCTTGTTTCCTCTCTCTAGAGGGACGTTGTGGCCCGGGAGACCACCTTCGTGGTTGCACGCCACTTTCGATGCTTGACAGTCAGTTTTCAGGGGAGCCGGCTGCGCGTTTTGGCCCCCGAACCCTCGTTTTGCATCAGTCTTGGTTCATTTTTGGCATGGACCCTATTTTCATTGTTTGGAAGGTGGTACTAGGGTAGGAGACCACCTTTTCACCTTGGAGACCACTTTTTCCCGGTCGGCCGGTTTTCCTTGACAGGTGACTGGTCTCCCTTACTTTTGGGCCATAATTGCTAGTCTCACACCACACCGCTAGCTTGCTTTCAACTAGGAGACCACCAATTAGGGCTGACGACCACTGTTCACTGGCTTGAACCTTTTGACCTGGTCGGCCAACTAGGGCAAGTGGTCGGCCGACCACTTGAACTGGTCGGCCAGCTTCCCCCTTATCTGTCTCTGTGAGTGTGTGCCAGTTGTGCCAGCTGGAAGGCACAGACTGCATCCTCCATACACGTGTATGGAGGGTTGGCAACCTTGTTTTGGCTTCTTAATGAAGCTTGGCCCTTTACTCTAAGCTTCAAGGAGAAGCTTGACCCTTTTTAGCTTCTTGAAGAAGCTTGACCCTTTGGCTCTAGCTTCCTCAAGAAGCTTGACCCTTTTTGCTATAGCTTCCTCAAGAAGCTTGGACCTTTCCTGAAGAAACTTAGACCTTTACACAAGAAGCTTGGACCTTTGTTCCTCTATAAGAGAAACCCTCTTCCTCATTGGCAAAGGTTCAGATTTTGTTGGAAGGCATACATATATCTATCTCCATATATCTCTCTATTTGGTGTTCTAAAGCCCCTTGTTCTTGCACCATTGCATCACCTCTTAGCCTAACACCTCCTACATCAACCTAAGCACCTTGGAGCTAGTTTTCAGAGGTTGAAGGTGTGCTATTTTGCTCCCGAAGTTGCTGGTCTCTTTGGCTACAAGGGTAACATTCTATTTCCTTCTTTTTATCATTGTTTTGCTTCATATCTTAGCTCTATTTGAAATCATTTTTGGGCTTTGTCATAAACTGAAAAAAGTTTTATTTTTGAGGTCCTTAACATGGTTTCTTAAGACCATTTTTCTGTCGGGGGTCATCTACCCCCTTGCATGCTTCATTTCCCTTTGTTTTGAGCCATGCATTAGGGTCTTTGTGTTGAGCTTTGCTGGCCCTTTTGACCACTGAAATTTTTAGCATCAAAATCAGAGAGGGGTGACCCTCTCACCCCTTGTGTTGTTTACTAGCATTTTTGGCCTTACAAAGGACCCCTTATTTGCATGTTTCAAAGCCATATTACAGGTCTTTTTTGGTGGGTTTTGTGACCTACATAACCTCTGTCTAGAGGTGATTTTTCCATTTTGGGTGTCCATCTTGCATGTGTAGAACAACCCTCTTTATAGCCTGTCAAAGGAGCCTATCATTCTTGCATGCATGGACCATATTTCAGGGGATTTTTGGGGTTTATTTGGCATGTCATACCTCTGACTTTTGCTGGTTTGGTAGCCTCTTTATTGCCTCACATACTTGTAGTGTAAATCATGGTTCACTAGCTTGTATTGCATGATGTTTTGGCCCCCTTGCCTAGCATATATTGGCCATCATCCAAACTAATTTTATTCATATTTTGGGCTGCCTTAGCTCTATTTGAAGTATTTTGGGTCATGCATGCATTGTTGTATATGGCCATAGTTCAATTTAAGCTCACAAGCTTTGCATATCGGGTCCACTAGCATGTGTTGTTTGGACCCTTGACATGTTTTGGCATCATCAAAAATGATATTTCAGAGCATATAACGTTGCCATATTCTCATGTTCATCACTCATTCGATATGTTTGAGAGTTGTGCTTGTATGCCTTATTTTTGAGCCTTAGCATGAGCTTCATTTCTTTGCATTTTGAGCCATCATCTTAGGCCTTGGACCTGCCTAGGGTCTGTTTGGGGCTGATTTTGCCATTTGTGCATTGCTTTGTATACCTCTAGTGTAACGCACTTCACTAGTTTTAGTATTCGGGCCATCTAGCATGCATTGTGTGACATATTTGCATGATTCGGGACCATCTTGCATATCATTTCAGAGCTGGAAAATGTATGATTATATGCTATATTTCATCCCTTGCCATGCTTTGGTAGAGTGGCATTTGACGCCTTAGGTTCGAGCCTTTGCATTGTGCATGCTTATGTGTGTCTTGTTGCTTTGATTTCATCATGTTTAGCCACTGATTTGGGTGTGGCCGAGGCCCATTCACTTTGGTTTAAGTCCATCTTGCATTATGTATGCCACATAGTCCATGTTGTCGCATGAGTTGATCATTGCATTGAGCATGCCTTGTTCATCTCATTGTGTTTGTTAATCTTTACATGTGCATTGTGTATGCCATTGTTTAGTCCATGTGCATTGAGTATGTCATGTGTAGTTCATAGCATTGTGTATGCCATTTGTAAGCTTGCATGTCATTCCTTGCATCTTTGTATCATTTAGTTACATTACATTAGGATTGCATGCTTGCATGTCATTCCTTGCATCTTTGTATCATTTAGTTGCATTACATTAGGATTGCATGCTAGAAGTTGCATTGTGCATGCCATTCTTGTTTCATCATGTTTGGGATAGGAGTTACCCCAAACACGGGAAACGAGGATCGTTTCATACTCCAAGTGATGAAGCGCGCCTCGATTCCCGATCGCCGATACTCTTGACTATCCATGATAGAGTTGTTGGCTTTAGATGCTTATTTGTGCATTCATGTCATATTAAGTCGTGCAATCCGACTCCTTGGCCATCATGCATTGAGATACGTGATTGGTGGTCCGAGGATCGAGGGTTACACTCCCTAGAGCCTATGACGGGGAGAGTGGTCGAGCACACATTTATTAAAAATACCTTGCCATGCTTCCCTATTGCTTTGTGTTGCAGAAAACCAGAATCCAGGGGCAGAAAGTGGTCGGCCGACCAGGTTTTCTGGCAGGCCAACCACCCTTTTTGGTCTCCACCACAAAGGGGTGGTCAGCAGTGGTCTCCCATGTCATTGGCTGGTCGGCAGCCTTCCTACAGCCTTTCAGAGTGGAGTTTCAGCCTCTTGGAGCTTCGTGCAAGTTTCTGAAATCAATTGCAAACAAAGGCGAGTCGAGGGCATTGCGATGGATTTCCCGACAAAGCCGATCCCTCTGACCCAGCCCGACCGTTAAACAGAAACTCAGAAATTCCCCGGAACTGAACCTCAAGATTAAAGAAGAGGTCCCAAAGGAAATTTGATCAGTTCCTGCTGGGTATCCGAATACCAACTTGTGCAACATGTTCGTTTCCTAAGAAGATGCCAAGATCCGGATCGATTTAGATTGAATAAGCCATCGAAGACGAAATTTCCCTACACGCATATAGTATGGATCACACGCATCTTTGCTTCATTCATGGGGTGGATTCTCGCTATAATCAGATATGATCACCTGAAAGACCGGGAAAGACTGCATTACCACCCTATGGTGACTACTATTACAGTACCATTCGAAGAACGCTGAGCTACATATCAACGGCCAACCACAATATGGCACGACATATCCACAAAGAGTTAGTGTATGGTACTACATGATTTCAAGTCAAAAAAAGAGGCCACTACACCGCTTGCAAACTTCTCCAAAGACAGAAATTTCGTTTTTCGGCTGAACCCTCAAAATGTATGTTTGTTTACACAGAAATCGGTTTCGATACACAAAAGTACGAAGTCGACCCTTCTAAAATCAAGCCATCTTAGGAAATGGGCCCCCCAAACCCCCCCCCCACCTCCACGACTAAAATAGTGCACTTTCTGGGTAAATTGCAATTCATAAGACGTTTGATCTCAAAATTAACCTGACTGTGAACCACTTTTTGGTCTCTAAAAAAGCAAAGAAATCCAACGGGACGACAATGCAAAGATTCTTTTGAACAATCAAGAATACTACAAACCACCCGTTTGTCACCACCTAAGCCGGGGAACCGTTATTTTGTATCTTCAGTGACTGACACAATGGCTCCATCCGCACAGGAGTCTGAGACAAGTGAGAAGGCTATCTACTACTGAGCAGAAGATGTTGATAAACCCGCTACCACACCGTTGAAAATGCTGCTTAGCTGTATGGCACCAAACTGCGATCACTACTGTAGCTTCAACTCTGTAATGTTGATTTCAGATTAATCCCATCAAAATCTCTCGAGAAATTACACTTACGGTAGGCAGCTCATATGCGGTTGCTTCTGATTCATCTAAATATTGACCGCAAGTCAGTCAAAGAAAGACGTAAGGGATTCTTAGCCGATCATCCAGTGGAAGAGTTGAACATTGGAACTTATTCCCAATGACCATTTTGGCATTTCGAAGATAAACTGGACATTACTTGACGGAGCGTCTCAAACCAATACGTATGAAGTATGTTCTGATACACCGACAATTCCTATCCCCTAGCATTTAAGACTCTGATCAAATCTTCGAAACAACGAAGCAGGAAGTACGAACATGCATCTATAGAACAGCCTTGAACTAGGACAAAATGGTTACCATCGGGACTCAAACCTTGTATCTTAACTAAGGAATTGAAATCAAAGAGAAAGATTGATAATTACCACCAGACCTTACCTGCTATCCCGTTAGAAGGCTAAACTTCCTAGCCTACTAAGAGAAAACAACAGTTCCAGATCACTAAGCAAACTTTATCTTCCAGATAGACATCCTGTTCGGATCCGAGCGTCCATCATTATTACCAAATTTGCATCGTTATGGATTCAATTCCCCATAGAAGAAGTTCAAGACGAAGAACCCCTGGTTATTACAATTTGAATTCCTGGGAGAAAGAACATACCACCTAGTACAAATGCCAAAACAAGAGAACCGGAAGCTCCCAAATTCATCAGCTCGGAGGAAACTTATAAAGAGTCATACTGGGAATCATAACTTGCATTGGAGGCTGAAGAGTCAAAGCGCCTAATGACTATCCATTGAGAGAATCGGGAGCACGTGAACGATGTATCTGCCAAAAATCTGCAACAGTTTACTACTGTCCACCCATAGGGAATTTATCGCTTTCTTCTCGACCCACAAATGTCAAACATCAAACCGCATGAACATCCCCCGTCGAAGCTGACATATGACTCCCATCCATTTTCATTTGGAACTCGATTGACGGCTGTCACTCCAAAAGGCAATGCATATCTTTCTATCGCGATAATTATCACGAATGGCGGCCCATCTGTCCGTGTTAAGGCTGCCACGTTGCAAAATTATCCGGGAACAACAATGCCAATCTTCGCATAGGTCCAACCACGAATATCTCAAAATGCCCATTTCAAAAAAGAAGATACTGTTGGGAAATACAACGTGGCTTTCATAAATCATCCACATACGCCGCACCAACGGAAGCATCTGATGCCACCAACCAAGAATGTCACACGTATTTTACAGCAAATCGTGGAAACCACTGAGGACACCAATAAGCTGCGCATTGCTCTGGCTAGCAGACTTCAATTAGAACTTCTCCACTAAGCAATCCGATCACGGTTTATGGATGGGGACCGTTCACCTATCAGATTGAATTCCTCTTTTACGATTCTTGACTGAATACAGATAGCGAAGCAGATTCAGCAGACAATTGAGGAACTTTGCTCTTTGATAAAGAAGACTGAAGACACTGTATCTATTTCAAGATTATCAACAAGAACCCAGGCTTTCAACAAGAAGGTTAAGTCCAAAAATTGAAAAAAATTTGTCTTCAAATACAACCGAGCTTCCCATCCACGACCCTAAGGCAAGTCAACCAATTGAAACTACCCCAACATCCATTAAGTCTAATGTTAGGTAGAGCTGGTTTAGACCTAGAATTCCTAGAGTTATCAACAACGCATCAACTGACAAGTGAAGAAATATTACCCCGAGAGCTTCACTGGGGAAAACCCGAAAGCGACCTAGCCAAAAAATTAGAGCATGAAAAAATTAATTACAAAAAATGACTCGCAAGTTGAAACCCCAAAGCGCCTTTGCAAAAGTGAAGCGTAAAAGAAATGAAAATCTCGAGTGAACCCCCCTAACACCTAACTGATTCCCACTTTGATACGTAGCAACTGCTCCTGAAGTTTCAACCATAAACTTTCCCATCAACTTTCCTTTCATCTCATTCATCTGCATTCGCATTCAAGATTCGTTGAATCTCCGTCAGCACTATGACTGACAATCCAGTGCTGAATCTGTTGGGGATCTCATGGACAATCTCAGCTTGTCCATTCTATCCCATAACGAAAATGGTTTTAAAAATTTAATAAAATGATTTTGTTCAAATTAACTTTTTACAACTTAGACTAATTTTTGGACCAAAGCAGGAAAATTTTCAGTACCCACAACCTTCAATTTTATGATTTCCAATAACAAGTCTCCTGCTCTTGCATACAAATTGAAGTGCTTTTCATACATCATAAAGAAAACTTGAATACTAATAAAAGCAATAAATCCGCATAGCTACATCATTCTTCCCCCTCCCAGAGCTGACTGGTCAAATTTCTGCCCGCAAATGCCCAAAAAAAAAATAAAATATAACAACAGACCCCCACACCAAACCGCCCACCCCCCCCCCGCCCCCCCCCACCCCCCACCCCCAAATCGCAGCCTCTTCATTAACCAATCTATGCACTCCATTCAAATAAAGTATAATCCCACTCTCCGATCCCATCTCCCCACCATGCCCCGCCCTCTCTCTTCCTCCCCTCCTAGTGCATTACGGTCAACTTTTTGAAAGATACTTACTATATGCATAATTGCTTAAAGGAAAGACACATATTTGCCCCCACTTTGCGTCAGAAACTTTGACCACTCTGGAGCGCAAAACACCTACTTAAGCTATGCCCCGATTTTGCTTTATTAGAATTTCATATTCTTTATATGTAATGAAAAAAGCAACTTCAATTTGATGCAAGACAGAAGACTGTATAAATCAATAAAATTTGAACGTTGTGGTTACTGAAAATTTTGCTCTTGGTCCAAAAAAGTCTAAGTGTAAAAAAGATAATGAACAAAATCAACTTTTATTAAAACCTTTTCAAAACCATTTTATGGATACAGAACTGAAACGCCTGAGATCTTCACTGGAGATGCACCACCCCAGATCCAGCAACTGGAAAGTTGTCCCTAGCTAGGTAGCACTGCACCGGAATCACAACGAACTCTTGGATGAATGCTAATAACAAAGATGACTGAGATGATCAAAGACAAAGTGATCGGAAAAGTTTATGTTGAACTCACGACGAAGTCCTACGTATCCCAAAATGGAATCAAGCCTTACTAGTTCATGCCAGTTCACATCGAGTATTCATCTCCTTTTACGCTCTAACTTTGCCAAGCCCCCTTTGCCGGTTTCAACCTTCAGCTCAGTTTCTGTAACTTTCAAATTTTCATGCTCTAATTGCAGTCGCCTTCGGTTTCACCTAGCAAACTCAGGAATTTTCTTCAACTTTCCAATGTTGATCTTTGAGAACTCTAGCCATCTAGTCCATCAAAACAACACTCACCTAACCAAATAGACTTAATATTAGGCTAGTTCATAGTCTAAAGCACCTTAGTCGTGATGGAGACCTTTATTGGACACCAAATCTCCTTCTTCAAATTCTGACTTAACCTTCTTTTGAAAGCCCTGCATTCTTCTTGATAATCTTGAACATATACATGCTTCAGTCTCTCATCAAGCAGGCATAATTCTCAAATCTCTCTGCCTGCAATCTGACTTCTCTATCTAATATTCAGTCACACTCTAAAGACGAACTTCAATCTCGATAGTAGAACCCCTCCATCCCATAAACCGAATGAATACGAGTTCTCTAGTGCATTTGAATTCTAATAATCTGTACCCCACAAGCAAATGGCGCTTATTCAGCCAGTAGGTTCCACGAATCTTCTGAAAATACGCTTGACTTCTGTTTACATCAACTGCTCCGTTGTTCCCGATATTGGATACTTATGAAAACCCGTTATTTCTCCAACAGCAATCACTCTTTTGAAATGGAACCATTATCTGAATAATCTCTTCGGACTATAGCGAAATATTTGTTCCGATTAAAACTTGCAGACTGCCGAAGCCTTCAAACACCGGACAAGATGGGCCTCGCCCACTTCGTGAAATAATCACCGAATCAGAATAACTCAATGCCCATTAGACCCTTTGGACAGCCCCTCACATCGATTCCCCAAACTGAAAAATGCCATCGAATCATTATGTACCTTCACGCGGGATTTCAAATCGCGTTTGCAGGGGACTAATTTGGCACCAAACAAAGCGATACAATTCCCCTCCATGGTGACCCGTAGTAACCCGTCTGCAGATTTCCCACATACCTCTTCACTCTTCCGCATTCTCCTCCATGATACCTCCAATTAGCGCTGACTCTTCAGCCTTTCAATGCACACTTATGCATTCCCAATGACCTCTCTTATACAGGTTTCCTCCACAATGAATGAATTGGCAGCCCTTCTTCGGGTTCCTCTTTCTTGCATTTGCTACTTGGTAGCTCTTTCTCCAGAAATTCCAAACATCGTAAGACCAGGGCTCTCTTGAACTTCTTCTATGCGCAATGACTCATAGACGATGCAAACTTCTGTCATAATATGACGCACCGGGGACTCCAACAGGATGTCTATCATAAATAAATGCAGTAATCTGCGAACCTTTTTCTCTTAGTAGATGGAGGTGGAAGTTGCTTCTTCAAACGGAGAATCAAGCCAGTCCCAAGGTCTGTTGTACATTATTCATCTTTCCTCTTGACTTCCAATCTCCCTTAGCTTAAATACAACCAAGAGTCAGTCCCGATACGCCAACCATTTTGCCCCTATTCAACCTCTTCTAAACTAGCAATGCATGCTCTACTCGCTTCGTTGGTCAGACTGATACAGAGTTAATGCTAATATACAGAATTGTCGGCTATCAGCAACACCCCATCCCATACCCTATTGTTTGACTCCGGTAAAGTATCATCGTCCAAGTTCATCTTCACATGCAAAAAATGGCCTCATCTGGAATAGTACTCACTGCTTCACCTCCTTCACTGATACGCTAAGAACTCCACAACCCTCTTCCTTTACTGACTGCTCACATATTAGATCGAATTCAGAAAGCAACAGCCAACTAACGAGCTAGCTACCCGTAACGTGTCAATTCTCGAAATGAATATGGATGGGATCTAATCTGAAACAACATACAGAGTGAGCTAACGGTAGTTCGCAGCTTCCTTAGCCCATACCAACTTAACAAGCATTTCCAACGTTGTAGCTTTCATACTCCAACATCTCTTGCCTCATTAGTATTAGCCTCTCACCTTTCCTCAACTCTTTGCGGAGCATGCCAGCGCATTGTAGTCGCATCACTGAAAGAACAAAGATCACTTCCCCGCTTAGTTACAACACGGTGTTCTAATATGCCTTGATTTCAAAAAATCTTGCATCGTCGTCCCTTAACTTTCTTTTTTTCAAAGACCAAAAAAGTGGTTCACAATCAAGGTTAATTTTAATAAACCGTGCTTTATGATATGCACTTTACCCAGAAACCTCGCACCTCATTTCAGTCCTGTGTGCATTTCAAGATGGCCTATTTAGAAGGTCGATCTACCTCTCTTTAATCAGAAACCCAGCATTTCCCTGCTGTACACCAAAACATACACTTTTAGTTCAGCCGCACCAAATTCCTATCCTTGGGAAGAACTTTGGCAACGGATTATGGCCCCTCTCTTTCTTGACTTGAACAATATCTTCTACATACACCTCAACCTCTTTGGACAGTCGTGCAAATTCGCGCCCGATTATAGCTCCACGTTCTTCACCAAAATGCATCACCCTGTAATAAAATCCCCATAGTGTGAAAGCACTTACTCCCGGTCTTCAGTCCATCACTATCTGATTATAGCCGGAGAATCCACCCATAATGAAACAAAGCAGCCCGCTTAAATCCACTAACTCATCAATATGCGTAAGGAAATGATCCTTCGAACTGCTCTATTCAAATCCCTAAAATCCACGGCATACCCGATCTGCGCACCTTTTCGCACCGAAAACAATGTGGCCAAACAAAGTGGATCGTATACCAGCAGGAACCCTCCCCATCAATTTGCTTGGTACCTCTTCTTAATCTTGAGGCTCATTGGGCGAATCCTTCTGAGTTTCTGTAACGGTCGGGCTCGGCAGAGGATCCTTGCTGTACAATCTCAGGGACGATTCTAGCATGTCTTCTAGGACACGCAAAATATCTTTGAAATCTTTAATAAAGCGACTAACGGGGGGGACTCACTTTCCTCCCGAAGACAACATGACCAATCTGACCGCCGCGGGCCTCCTCATACCACATTAAACAGTAGTATTTCATCAACTAAATTTAACAAAATCTTTCCTGCTCTGATCAATTAAGCGTGCAAAACCGGGAAATTTCTTCTCGTGTTTCATAAACTTTAAAGTCTGATAATACAATAAATCAAGCACAAAAATACTCAAGAAACACACCAATCCATTCTCATTAAGGATTCCAAATCTCCGATTCTCTGTATACAACAAACTCAAAAAAGAAAGAAAAAGACGACCTAGACAGGACTTGCATCCAGTATCACCCCAAGAATACTAGATCAACTCAGACGAGCTGAACCTGAGGGGGGTTCTGACTCACAGACTCGTAATCAGATTCTGGCTCCACCTACCTGCTACTACAAAATCTCTCCTCGTACTCTAGGAGAGGAGTGCGGATCATCCAAAATACTCAGGCAGCTCGCAAGCCTTTATTCCCAACATGACACGAGAAGTTATCCCCTAGCACTTCTATACATCGAGATCTGAAATAGACAACATGCTACCCCCATTTCAATTTCAGCCCACTTTCGAACCACATATTTTACACGGCTCAACCTCAGCGAGGTCATGTCTGCTCCTCGCAACATCATCCCGGAAACGCAAGCGAAGAAGATCTCAAAAACCCGCACTGCTTCCTCTCCACATTCAACCAGCTCTGAAGCCGTAGAAGAAAATCCCTCCCTCCTGGACAAAAGCTCCTTTAGGTTACCCTGAAGGTCAGCATTAACTCATAGTGGCTTCCCTGCCTTCTTGCTCTGCGCTCCCAGCCATCTCTCCTTTCCTCACCTAATCCTTTTGTGGCATAACCCAAGCCAAAGTATCGGATTTCGCACTTCCGCCAACCATGCCTTTCCAGCCACTCTTCCAATCCATACCGGATGTTTAGTTGTTCAGAAGTATATTATTCGTGCTGACAACACCCCTCATCAACAGCAAGTTTGCACGACTCACCTCAGCCAGTTGTAAATCCAATAAGAACCACATCCTCGTGCCTCTCGATTCCAACTGTGATAACACCTCCGGATGATTATATTTCCAAAACTATAGCACCCCCTCCCTGAGTTTTCAAACATCTTGTGCAAGGTGAAAAAACTGACTTTACCTGTTCAACCACGGTCGCCCTAAAAGTAGTTAAAGTTCGAAACATCCAAGACATGAAATCGATCTCCGTTTGTCCGGACCAACCTGGTATGATTTGACATCCCCATCACCTCCCGCTGTGTATCATATCTCAATCACCTTGGCATTGGTACGAATTGCGCCTTAACCCATTGCATTCCGTCCGCACCACACATAATGCGATCCCGTGTCACAAAACCACCACCCACTTCCTCTACATTCCACAGAATTAAAATTTGTTATATTGCCCTTCAAGCGTATCTTTCAGAAGGGTCAACGTCGGACCTCCCGAAAAAAACCAACTCCAAACTAGCTACTCCGGCTTGCTATCAAGGTCCTTGTCCATGCTGGAAAGAACAGCCTATCTAGTACTCGAAACCATAAGCGTCCCTAGATAGAAGCTGTTGTACCTTTTTTACGTTTTTTTGTTTTTTTTATTAATATTTTGGTTTCTTTTTTTTCTTTTTTTTTTATGGACAGTACAGCCTCTCTCGAGTCTCTCTTTCTTTCTCTGCCTCCTTTCCTTCCCAGATCTTCTGTGATCAGTCGGGCTTGAAAATACCGCCCGCTCCTGTCACAAGTCAACTTCACCAATTACATATCATCCGATTGATGCTTCCCCACCCATCGTGTGGCAACAAGATCAGTCTCCTCCCACCACATTCTATCGCACCAACCAACACCTGTCCATCTCCTTACACTGTCCTTACGACGGTACCTCGCCACCATTACAGCACCCTTTTCCTGCACACAACATTTCATCCCACAGGTCTTGGTTTCTGCTCTCTCAAAGTCTTATCACTTCTTCCTGTTCTAGCTGCGTCCATCATCTACTGTTCAAAATTCCCTATTCAAAATGCCACGTCCCCAGCGAAATTCTTTGCACCGCGCTCTCCGGAGATTCTGATCCCCGCCCTTTCCAGCCACAACTATGTCCTTGCCCCTGAATGGCATTATCCAGCTGAGATTCTTCAACAATAATGGTCTTGTCATAAGCCACGCGTTGTAACCTCTACCAACTCACTTAAAAATCGAACTAGTTAACTGTCATTCTCCCGGATCTTTTCGGAAAATCCGAAGTCAACATTCCTCTCCAGAACGCCAATCATCATCCTCTGACAAGTCCATCCCCCAGTACACAAATTCATCCACACCGCAATTCCCACATTTGCCTAACTACCACTGACGCAAATATAGCCACTCAAATTGTACATCTCCCAGCAAAGCTCATAACTTTCTCAACTTCACAACATCCCATTCTCCCAATCACCCTTTCGTCTTCACATCACCACCATTGGTCAGTGGGTTCGAAATTCCAACATGCACAATCAATCTCGGAAGAACAACTTCGCTTAGTATAAAAGAAGTAATAATGCTAGTATCGGTAAGACACACCCCAGTTCTGAAAAGTTGATGGGCTTGAGTGGCTGGTTTGGGAGAGGGATTTCTGACTGGGGTTTTTTGGAGGCATAATCACCATGTTTTACGAGACCTGAATCTCGTACCAACATTGATCGGTCTACCATTTGTGTATACTGCACAGTATTGCTGAGTCATAGGAGGAGAAGTGATTTCAATGCCCGGCCTCTACTTTAACCCTTCCTATTAAACCTCAAGCTTGGACAGGCAATATAATGAATGAAGTCTTTGGCCTCAAGTTATTTGTGTTTGTGTTACTTTACCGACCACTGAGAATGTTAGCTGTCGGTTACTTGGAGGTGGTAGTGACCAGCTTACTTCCGAAGCCTACAGGCAACAATACTGCCTCTTTGTTTGGTGGTTTGAAATTCTCCTGGGTTGCTCTTTGTCTTTGTCAATCTACCCTTTTCATAGGATCTTCAATTCTTACCCCCATCTCATGTAAATCTAAAAAGGTTGGGAAGGAGCACGATCATTTTGCATATTACTGAGATGCCACAAACCATATTTATCTTGTTATTGGCCTAAGTCATCATCGAGCCTTGCCCCTCCAGCGGTTACAATTCAAAAATGCTCATTCGGCTCTTCCTTTGTCTCGAATCACAGTTAAATCTCGATGCTATTTATAAAAGGTACTTCAAAAAGCTTCCCCAATCGCAGTCCCATTTCGTTACATCAATCTTCGAATTTGCGACAGATGCCCTACCACCCCGAAAAAAACAGGGTTTCCGCAAAAAACCCACAAAAATGAAAGCTTCTGTATCTGTAGGCCATCGCCTTAGTATGCCGAAATAAACGTAATGGCACCATGATCCCTGACCCAACCAAACGGTCCGATTTTGTCATCTTGAATCGACTTGCTCACAGCCGCGTCGGTTACTCTCCCAATGTCTGAGGACTTTCCCTTGATTTCTTGAAACAACTTTTCAAGCTTCCAACTTCAATGCTTAGGTCCACTCAACTTCAAAGAGGAAGTCTGGTGATTATACGTAGTCCTTGGATATGATAGAATAGGCGAGCCGCTCCTGTTGATGTTGTATCCTCCTGGATATCGGACATTGGTGTTCTCCCCGGAGTGGAACCTTAGTGGACAGGAGATATCGAAGAAGCTCCGTTTGCTTTTAGCCGTAATTAGCTCTGTCTTTAGCATGACAACGCGCGCTTTTAGCAAATCTGCTTGGACGAACACGTCCCCTCCATGCTTTCATGGCTCTCCTACTACGCACCATTCCCATCCCTGTCATACGCCTGATCATCTGAAATACCGGTATTGCTATCTCTGTAGTGACTCGAAAACCTCAACCGACTATTCAAAGACCACGATCTGGCAAACCTCTGCTCGAATACACTGCTCTTCTCGACCCCGTCTGATAACCGGGTAATGAATAAAACACTTGGTTGTCCTCGACCAAATCCTAATCGATTACTGGCACCTTTATTAGAGTCTGGGAAGCTGCTTTCTGAAGCAATTTGGGGTTAAACACCTAGCAAAAAATAAATAAACATAACAAGAAATAAACAACCAGACAAACGGACAGCTAACAGCTAAATAACACACACAACACGCTGGCATCACAACACACAGTGATAACCTGAATAGACTTTCTCAACACTAATCATTTTCCCAAATCACTGCCCCCAAAATGAATCTAAACCCGCCAGATAACTGATTCCCAAAAATACGAACTGTGCCCGCAGGCCTATTCCCAACTTATGAATGATATATGCATTCCTAGACGCACTCTAAAAGCACATTAGCAAACATGAGAGCCAAAAACACCCCTGTTGTAAGTTCCTGTCCTATTTCAGACTAGTTTCACATACCACGCACGGTTTCAAACAACCTATAAATCCGGGTAGGCAACCTTTTACTTGAATGTCACTATGGATTCCGAATATGCAACTAGGTCGAATGGGGTAAAAAAAGTCCCTGTAAAACCGGTTTTGTTCCATCTGGCAAGCCCGTAACGTCACCTTATGCACGCTTCTCGAACGACCTTGGCAAAACCGTTCAGAATAGCAGATGGCAAACACAGCCTAGCCGCACCAATTCAAATGTAATGCAAAGAAACACATAAGTGTAATCAAAACAAAAATATCATAATTCGATCAATTCTCAAACTCCCAGCAGAGTCCCCAAAACTGTAGAGTTCCCAACCCCCAAAGAAATCCCGTTTTTTCATTGTTTACTAAGTCAAACTCAATGTCACGTCCTGTGTCTAATCTCCAAGTCAATCAAGACCGATAACATCATAATCAAACCGCAAAATCGTTTTGAAAAAAACAGATTTTAGAAAAGAAGTCCAAACATGGATGCTTTCCATATAGATCACCACCTAAATATTATATTTGGGGAATTAAAAACCCTGACTCTCCTAACCACGTCCGTCATCACCAAAGTTGCCGCGTTCGAACTTGGATACATTGGAAGTCACTTTGTGAGCACCCCCGCCGCCCGATCAAATCCCTCTACTAACATATATCGATTTGAAAACAATATAAGCTTTATTCCTGTTATAGCCAGAATTACTATTGATCCACAGCATACAATATGGACTATGCCTAATTGAACAAAACATCCGTGTTCGTTATTTTAAAAAAATGATTGAAGTTTCTACTCGAAATAGGCTAAAACACGGGTTTCGGACGAACACCAATTCAAGCAACGCAACTTACACCCTATCAGCATTCAGCATAATCACATAACAAAGCCCATGTGTAAGCATCTATCATGTCATCATCACATGGGCATGCAAGGATGCTAAAGGCATAAATACTACCGATACTCCAGCCAAAGAAAGAAACAATAGAAAACATCATGAATCCTAACTATCTAGATGCCTAATCAAACATATACAATAATGCAACATAAATAGCTCGCTATTCTAAGATGGCATATAATTCTTACAGTAACATGATTCAACTTGAATTGAAATACCATGCAGTCATGCGCCAGCCCTGCATCCAATACAGATGAATGAATGCAAACATGCAACATATAATCTAATAAACATGCCCTAAAACTAAACCATCAAACTATAAATAAAAGAGAAAACGTGGTTGGGACATACATCAACGCCTCACCTTATTTACACATGCCCTCTCTCAGGGGTCCGAATAAATAATACACAACTGAATGATAATGAACATACCTAATATACACACATAACTAATTAACAAACTAGCTAAAAGCATGTAAACAAATGAATGTGACTGCTCGGCCTTTTTGGATGACCATGTATGCATGCATACTCAGTCGCCTCTCGGAAATCCATCGCAGCTTCATCCCGACTGTGTGTAATTATTTCAAAACTGCACAAGCCAAGAGCGAAACTCCACTCTGGGAATTGTGAGCTGCCGACCAGCCAATGCAACAGACCACCTGCCAACCACCCCTGTGTAAGACCAAAAGTGCGGCTTGCCAGAAAACTTCGCCCACCACTTCTGCCCCTGATTCTGTTTCTGCAACACAAACAATAGGAAGCATGGCAAGTATTTTTAATAAATGTGTGCCACCACTCTCCCCTCATGGCTCTAGAGTTAACCCTCGATCTCGGACCACCAATCACGTATCTCAAGGCATGCCAAACACACGACTAATAGACATGAATGCACAAATAAGCATCCTAAAGCCAACAAACCTATCATATAGTCAAAGTATCGCGATCGGAATCGACCGCTTCATCACTTGGAGGTTGAAACATCCTCGTTCCCTGGTAACTCCTATCCCAAACATATGAAACAAAATGCATGCACAATGCAACTTCTAGCAAATCCTAAGTAATGCAACTTAATATACAAAGATGGCAAGAAATGACATGCAAGCATGCAATCTAATTGTAATGTAACTAAATATACAAAAAAGCAAGGAATACATGCAGCTTACCGAATGATACACAAGCTATAACTACACATGACATACTCAATGCACATGGACTAAACAATGAACAACAATTGCACATGTAAAGATTAACAAACACAATAATGAACAAGCATGCTCAATGCAATGATCAACTTCGACAACAGGACTATGTGCTACATAACTGCAAGATACTAAACCAAAGTGAAGCCTCGCCACACCCAAATCAGTGGCTAAACATGATGAAATCAAAGCAACAAGACACACATAAGCAATGCACCAACCAAAGGCTCAACCTAAGGACTCAATCCACTCTACCAAAGCATGCAAGATGAAATATAGCCATATAATCATACAATTTCCAGCTCTAAATAATGGCAAGATGTCCAACATGGCCAAATGTCACACAATGCATGCAGATGCCCGAATACTAAAAAGGGTCAAGTCTCACACTAGAATATACAAAGCAATGCACAAATTGCCAAATCAGCCCCAACAACCCTTTAAGCAGGTCCAACCTAAAGATATTGGCTCAAAATGCAAAAAATAAGCTCATGCGAAGGCTCAAAATAAAGGCAAACAAAGCACAACGTTCGCAAGAGGCATGATGGACCATCTTGCATATCATTTCAGAGCTGGAAAATGTACATGATTATATGGCTATATTTTCATCCCTTGCCTGCTTTGAGAGTGCATTGACGCCTTAGGTTCAGAGCCTTTGCATTGTGCATGCTTATGTGTGTCTTGTTGCTTTGATTTCATCATGTTTAGCCCACTGATTTGGGTGTGCGAGGCCCATTCACTTTGTGTTTTTAAGTCCATCTTGCATTATGTATGCCACATAAGTCCATGTTGTCGCATGAGTTGATCATTGCATTGAGCATGCCTTGTTCATTCATTGTGTTTGTTAATCTTTACATGTGCATTGTGTATTGCCATTGTTTTTATTCCATGTGCATGAGTATGTCATGTGTAGTTCATAGCATTTGTATGCCATTGGTAAGCTTGCATGTCATCCTTGCATCTTTGTATCATTTAGTTACATTACATAGGATTGCATGCTTGCATTGTCATTCCTTGCATCTTTGTATCATTTAGTTGCATTACATTAGGATTGCATGCTTAGAAGTTGCATTGTGCAGCCATTCTTGTTTCATCATGTTGGATAGAGTACCCCAAACACGGGAACGAGGATCGTTTCATACTCCAAGTTGATGAAGCGCGCCTCGATTCCCGATCGCGATACTCTGACTATCCATGATAGAGTTGTTGGCTTTAGATGCTTATTTGGCATTCATGTCATATTTAAGTCGGCATCGACTCCTGGCCATCATGCATTGAGATACGTGGATTGTGGTCCGAGATCGAGGGTTACACTCCCTAGAGCCTATGACGGAGAGTGGTCGAAGCACACATTTATTAAAAATACCTTGGCCATCTTCCCTATTGCTTTGTGTTGCAGAAAACCAGAATCCAGGCAAAAGTGGTCGGCGCGACCAGTTTTCTGCAAGCCGACAACCCTTTTGGTTCTTCACCACAAAGGATGGTTGGCAGGTGTGTCATCCCCATCGCCATTGCTGGTCGGCAGCCCTCCCACAATTCCCAAGTGGAGTTTCAGCCTCTTGGAAGCTTCGCAAGTTGCTGAAATAATAACACAAAGCGGGATGAAGCATCGCGATGATTTCCCGACGAGGCGACTCGAGTAATGCATGATCCATGTCATCCAAAACAGAGCCGAGCAGTCACATCATTTAGTTTACATGCTTACTTAGCTGTTGTTAATTAGTAAGTGTTGTAATAATTATCTTATATTCATTATTCATTCAGTTGTTGTATTATTTATTCGACCCTCTACAAGAGAGGGGCAATGTTTGTAATAAGAGTGCGTGCGTGTGAGTATGTCTTCCAACCCCGACGTCTTTCTCCACCTTTATTTACTAGCTTATGATGTAGTTTTAGGCATGTTTCAATTAGCATCTATATGTTCGCATGTGCATTCATGCATCTGTTTCATTGCATGCACCGGCTCGCGCATCATGCTAACTGCATCGTATTTCAATTTCAAGTTAATACATGTTACCTTGAGCATCATCATATGCATCTTAGATAGCCGAGCCCTATCTTAGTTGCATTATTGTATATTTGATTAGGCATCTCAGCATAGTTAGAGTCATGCCATGTTTCTAATTAGTTCTTCTTGGCTCGAGTACTCGGTAATATTTA
>NW_021025243.1:165456-194654 GCF_004153795.1 Camellia sinensis
TTAGTTTTATGCTTTAGCATCCTTGCATGTGTGTGAGTGACTGCCATGATAGCATGCTTACCATGAGGCTATCTGCTTATGTGATATAACTGCCTGAATGCCTGTGGGTGAAGGTTGGGTTGCTTGAATTGGAATGATTCGTCGAAACCCGTGTTTTAGCCTACTTTCGAGTAGCAAACTTCAATCCATTTTCAAAATAAACGAACACGCGATGTTTTGTTCCAACTTAGGCCATCTAGTCCATACTTGTATGCTGTGCGCATCACATAGTAATTCTAGGCTAATAACCGGAATAACAGCTTATATTGTTTTCAAAACTCGATATCATGGTTAGTAGAGGCCGATCTTTGATCGGGCGAGCGGGGGTGCTCACAAAGTGACCTTCCCCAATCGTATCCAAGTTCCCGAACCGAGGCAACTTTGGTGATGACGGACACGTGGCCTTAGGCACGAGTCAGGGTTTCCTAAATTCCCCCAAAATATAATATTTAGGTGGTGACTCTATATCTGGAAAAGCAGTCCATGTTTGGCACTTCTTTCTAAAAATCTGTTTTTCAAAAACGATTTGCCGGATTTGGACTCTTTGATGATTCATCGGTCTTGCATTGCACTCTGCGAGATTAGACACAGGACCGTGACATTGAGTCTTGAACTGTAGTAAACCCAAATGAACAAAACGGGATTTCTTCTGGGGCGTTCGGGGACTCTACAGTTTCTGGCGACTCTGCTGGGGAGTTTGAGAACTTGACTCGAACTTATGATATCTTGTTTTGATTACACTTATGTGTTTCTTTGCATTACATTTGCATTGGTGCGCCTAGGACACTGTGTTTGCCATCTGCTATTCCTGAACGGTTTGCCAGAGGCTCGCTTCGAGAAGCGTGCCATAAGGCTGACCGATTACGGGCTCTGCCACGATGGGAACACAAACCCCGGTTTTACCGGGGCACCTTTTTTTACCATTCGACCTAGTGCATATTCGGAATCCATAGTGACCATTCCAAGCTAGAACAGGTTGCCTACCCGATTATAGGTTGTTTGAAACCGCTGCGTGCGTAGTGAAACCCTAGCTCCTGACAAAATAGGACAGGGAAACCTTACCCCAACATAGGGGTGTTTTGGCTCTCACTTGTTTGCTATGTGCTTTTAGAGTGCGTCTCTACAGGAATGCATATATCAGTTCATAAGTTTGGGAATCAGGCCTGCGGGCACTAGTTCAGTATTTTGGGAATCAGTTATCTGCGGGTTTCAGATTCAGTTTTGGGGGCAGTGATTTGGGAACAATCTTATCAACTGTGTGTTGTGATGCCCAACTGCGTGTTGTGTGTTTATTTACGCTGTTATGCTGTCCGTTTGTCTGGTTGTTTATTTCCTTGTTATTGCTTTATTTATCTTTTTGCTAGGTAGTTTAACACAATTGCTTCAGACCAAGCAGATATCCCCCAAGCACTCTAGATCAGAGGTCGCCCAGTCAATCGATCTGAGGATTTGGTCGACGGACAACCAGTGTTTTATTCCTTACCCCCGGTTATCAGACGGAGGTCGAGAAGACGCAGTGTATTCGAGCAGAGGTTGCCAGATCAGTGGTCTTTGAATAGTCAGGTTGAGGTTTCCGAGTCTACTACAGAGATAGACATACCGGTAGTTCAGATAGATCAGGGCAGTATGACAGGGATGGAAGAAATGGTCCGTCAGCTCCAGGAGAGCATGAAAGCCATGGAGGAGGACGCTGTTCGTCAAGCAGAATTTGCTAAACAGCAGGCCGTTGTCATGGCCTAACAGACAGAGCTAATTACCCGGCTACAACAGCAAACCGGAGCATCTGCTTCGCATCAATCTCCTCTCCCACTAAGGGTTCCACTACCCGGGGAGACACCAAATGTCCAGAATATCCAGGAGGATACAAACATCCCAACAGGGCCGGCTCCGCCCCCGATTCTACCTCAACTATCCAAGGCACCTACGCCTATCAATCAACCAGACTCTCCCTCCCTTTGAGTTCGAGGTGGACCCTACAGCATTGAAGTTGAGCAAGCTTGAAAAGTTGTTCAAGAAATCCCAAGGGGTAAAGTCCATCCCAGACATTGAGGACGAGTATACCGACGCGGCTGTGACGCTACCAGATCGATTCAAGATGCCACAAATCGACCGCTTTGATGGGTCCAGGGATCCCATGGTGCATCTACGTTTATTTTCGGACATACTAAGGCCGATGGGCCTCACCAGACTACAGAAGCTTTCATTGTTTGGCCGGACCCTGTCGGGTGTAGCGGCCATCTGGTACGCAAAATTCGAAGATGATGTCAAACGAAACTGGGATGAGATGGCCGAAGCTTTCATTGCACAGTACTTTTATAACATGCAAATCGAGATTACAACTCGTGATCTCGAGACAACAAGGCAAGAGCCGAATGAGCACTTTTTTGAATTCGTAACCCGCTGGAGGGCCAAGGCCTCGATGATGACCCTTAGGCCAACTAACAAAGATCAAATATGGATGATTGTGCGCAATCTCCAGCCTAAGCTCATGCAAAAAATGATCGTGCTCCCCTTCCCCACCTTTTTAGATTTACATGAGATGGGGGTACAAATTGAAGATACTATGAAACAGGGTCAGATTGACCAAGACAAAGAGCAACCCAGGAGAACTTTCAACCAAAACAACAACGCAGGCACAAGTAGTGTTGCACCTGCTAGAGCTTCGGAAGTAAGCATGGTCACTACCACCCCTCCAAGAACCCCGACAGCTACACCATTCTCCAGTGCGTCCGGAAGTAACACACAAACAACCAAATACCAACCTTGAGGCCAAAGAACCTTCACTCCATTATATATGCCCCTGTCCAAAGCTCTGAGGGTATTAATCAGGAAAGGGCACTTAAAGCCCCTAGAGCCGAGGCCATTGCCAAATCCACTTCCTCCCTCCTATAACCCAGCCAAATACTGTGCATATCACCAACAACATGGTCACGACCCCGACCAATGTTGCGTCACGAGATTCAGGATCTCGTTGACAACATGGTGATTATGCCTCCAGAAAAACCCAATGTCAGAACCAACCCTCTCCCACCACACAACCAAGCCCCACCTCCCAAACGCATCAACTTTATCTAGACTGGGGTCGTGTCTTACGATCCTAGCATCTATATCACTCCTTCTTACCTACCTAAGCCGAAGGTGTTCATTCCCGACAGCACTGACTTGTGCATGTTGGACATCTCTCGAACCCAACCTGAACCAATGGTGGTGACTGTCGAAGACAGAACAGGGATGACTTCGAAGGAGAATGGGATTGTTGAGTCGAAGTCTGAGGAAGTTATGAGCTTTGCTGAGGAGATGTACAATTTGAGTGGCTATATTGCGTCAGTGGGTCAGGTTAGGCCAAATGTGGAATTGCCGGTGGTGGCAGAAATTTGTGTACTACGGGGGGATGGACTTGATCAGAGGATAGATGATTTGGCAGTTCTGGAAGAGGACATTGTTGACCTTCGGATTTTCAACGAACAAGATCCGGGAGACATGACAGTTAACTAGTTCGATTTTAAGGAGTTGGTAGAGGTTACAGCGTGGCTTGATGACCAACCAGTTATTGTTGAAGAATCTCAGCTGGAAAATGGCCCATCAGGGGCAAGGACATCAGTTGTGGCCGGAAGGGCCGGGGATCAGAATACATCGCCGGAGAGCGCCGGTGCCAAGAATTTCGCTCGGGACCTGGGCATTTTGAATACAGGGAATTTTGAACAGTAGACTGCATGGACGCAGCTAGAACAGGAAAGAAGTGAAGACTTTGAGAGAGCCAGAAAAGCCAAAGCCCCTGTGGGGACTGAAAGTGTTGTGTGCACAGGAACAAAGGGTGCTGTAAATGCGTGGACAGAAGGTACCGTAAGTACAAGGACAGTGGTAACGGAGATGGACAGGTGTCTGTTGGCTGCCGATAGAATGTGGTGGGAGGACGATGATCTATGTCTTGCCCACACGAATGAGGACTGGGGAAGCAATCAATCGGATGATACCTGGTACATTGGTGAAGTTGACTATGTGACCAGGAGCGGGCGGTATTTCAAGCCCCCGCATCTAGATCAACCAGAAGCATCTGGGAAGGACAAGGAGGCAGAGAAACAGAAAGAGAAGCAACTCGAAGAAGAGGCTGTACTGAAACAGCTAAAAAAGGTACAAGCAGACATCTCTATCTAGGGACTGCTTATGGCTTCTCGAGTACATAGATAGGCTGTTCTTTCAGCCATGGACAAGGCCAAACTCTCGATAGACACCACGCCGGAGTAGCTAGTTGGATTGGTTTTTCCGGGAGGTCCCCTGACGTTGACCTTTTCTGACAAAGAACTACCGCCTGAAGGCGCAAATCATAACAAACCTTTCTACATCTCTGTGGAATGTAGAGGCAAGTGGGTACCGGTGGTTCTTGTCGACACGGGATCCGCCATTAATGTGTGCCCGTCGCGGACGGCATATGCAATCGGGTTAAAGGCCGCAGACTTCGTACCAACTGCCCAGGTGATTCGAGCATATGATAACACAAGCAGGGAGGTGATGGGGACTGTCAAAATTCATACCCAGGTTGGTCCAGGACAACACGAGATCGATTTCCATGTCTTGGATGTTCTTGCAACCTTTAACCTACTTTTAGGGCGACCGTGGTTGCACCAGGTAAAGTCAGTTTCTTCCACCTTGCACCAGATGTTGAAATACCCTCACGGGAAGGGGGGTAGCTATAGTTTTTGGAAACTCATCAATCCATCCACCGCCGGAGGTGTCTACACCAGTCTTGGAAATCGAGCACGGCACGGAGGATGTGTTCTTATTGGGATTTACACTGGCTGAGGCTCGAGTCGTGCAAAACATCTTGGCTGTTGATGAGGGGGTGTATGTCAGCACGCAATCAATATACCTCATGAACAAACTTCAACACATCCCCGGGATGGGATTGGGAAGGGGCGGCCGAAAGGGCGTCTCAACACTGGCCGAAGTGCCACACAACCCTCATACTTTTGGCTTAGGTTATTTGCCCACCAAAAAGGATTAGGTGAGGAAAGGTAAGGAGATGGCTGGGAGAGCCAGAGCGAAGATGCCCACCAAAAAGGATTAGGTGAGGAAAGGTAAGGAGATGGCTGGGAGAGCCAGAGCGAAGAAGGCAGGGAAGCCATATGAGTTAATGCACTGACCCATTCAGGGTACCCTAAACGGACGCTTTGTCCAGGAGGGAGAGGATTTTCCGTTCTACGGCTTCCCAGAGCCATGGTTGAATGTGGAGAGGAAGCACGTGCCGGGTTTTGAGATCTTCTTCGACCTGCAGTTATCCGGGGATGATGTTGCCGAGGAGCAGACAGACCCATCAGCTGAGGTTGAGCAGTGTAAAAATGTGGATTCCGAAAGTGCTGAAATTGAAATGGGGGTAGCACTGGCTTGTCTACTTTCAGATCCTCCGATCGTATAGAAGTGCCTAGGGGATAACTTCTCGGTGTCCATGATTGGGAATAAAACGGCTGCGAGCCTGCCTGCAAGTATTTTGGATGCATCCACCGCACCCTCTCTCACCTAGCAGTACGAGGAGAGATTTTTGTCAAGTAGCACCGGGTCAGGTAGTGAGCCAGAATCTGATTCCACCGAGTCTGTGGAGTCAGAATCAGGTTCCAGCTCGTCTGAGTCTGAGTCTAGTATTCTTGGGGGTGATAACCTGGATGCCACAGTCCTGTCTAGGTCGTCTTTTTCTTTCTTTTTTGAGTCTGTTGTAACAGAAGAATCGGACGATTTGGAAATCCTTAATGAGAATGGATTGGATGTGGTTTCTGAGTACTTTTCTGTGCCCTTGATTTATTGTATTAATCAGGACTTTCAAAGTTTTGATGAAAACAACGAGGAAGAAATTCCTCCGGTTTTGCAACGCTTAATTGATCAAGAGCAGGAAAGATTTGTTAAACCTTTAGTTGATGAAATCACTACTGTTAATGTTGGTACTGAGGAGGACCCGCGGCTGGTCCAGATTGGGTCCATGTTGTCTTCGGAGAAACGTGAGCGCTTAGTCGCTTTATTAAAAGATTTCAAAGATATTTTCGCGTGGTCCTACGAAGACATGCCTAGAATCGATCCTGAGATTGTACAGCACCGGATCCCTCTTGACCCCGAGGCCCGACCCGTTAAACAGAAACTCAGAAGGATTCGCCCGAACTGAGCCCTCAAGATTAAAGAAGAGGTCACCAAGCAAATTGATGCAGGGTTCCTGCTGGTATCCGAATACCCAACTTGGTTGGCCAACATTGTTTCGGTGCCGAAGAAGGATGCCAAGATCCGGGTATGCGTGGATTTTAGGGATTTGAATAGAGCCAGTCCGAAGGACGACTTTCCCTTACCGCATATTGATGAGTTAGTGGATTTCACAGCGGGGCATGCTTTGCTTTCATTCATGGGTGGATTCTCGGGCTATAATCAGATAGTGATGGCACCTGAAGACCGGGAGAAGACTGCTTTCACCACCCTATGGGGGACTTACTATTACAGGGTGATGCCATTTGGGTTGAAGAACGCTGGAGCTACATATCAACGGGCCGCGACCACAATATTGCACGACATGATCCACAAAGAGGTTGAGGTGTATGTAGACGACATGATTGTCAAGTCCAAAGAAAGAGAGGGCCACTACACCGCCTTGCAAAAGTTCTTCCAAAGGATCAGAGAATTTCGGTTGCGGCTGAACCCTCAAAAGTGTATGTTTGGTGTTACAGCAGGGAAAATGCTGGGGTTTCTGATTACACAGAGAGGTATCGAAGTCGACCCTTCTAAAATCAAGGCCATCTTAGAAATGCCACCACCACGGACTGAAAATGAGGTGCGAGGCTTTCTGGGTAAAGTGCAATTCATAAGACGGTTTATCTCAAAATTAACCTTGACTTGTGAACCACTTTTTGGTCTCTTGAAAAAAGCAAAGAAGTTCCAACGGGACGACCGATGCCAAGATTCTTTTGAACAAATCAAGGAATACTTACAGAACCCACCCGTGTTGTCACCACCTAAGCCGGGGAAACCGTTGATTTTGTATCTTTCAGTGACTGAGACTACAATGGGCTGCATGCTCGCACAAGAGTCTGAGGACAAGGTGGAGAGGGCTATCTACTATATGAGCAAGAAGATGCTAGAGTATGAAACCCGTTATACACCATTGGAAAAGGCTTGCTTAGCCTTGGTATGGGCTACCAGGAAGCTGCGGCACTACCTGTTAGCTCACTCCGTAATGTTGGTTTCACGACTGGATCCCATCAAAACTCTGTAGTATTGGTTTCAAGATTAGATCCCATCAAATATCTCTTTGAGAAACTGGCACTTACAGGTAAGCTAGCTCGTTGGTTGTTGTTGTTTTCCGAATTCGATTTGAAATATGTGACGCGCAAGTCAGTCAAGGGAATAGCGGTAGCGGAGTTCTTAGCCGATCATCCAGTGGAAGAAGGTGAAGCAGTTGAGTACTTATTCCCAGATGAGGCCATTTTGCATATCGAAGACGAAACTTGGACGATGTACTTTGACGGAGCGTCAAACCAATACGGGTATGGGATAGGGGTGTTGCTGATAGCACCCGACAATTCCTGTATCCCTCTAGCATTTAAACTCTGATTCAAAGTCTCGAACAACGAAGCAGAGTACGAAGCATGCATTGCTAGTTTAGAAGCAGCCTTGGAACTAGGGGCAAAATGGTTGGACGTCATCGGGGACTCGAACCTTGTTGTATCTTAAGCTAAGGGAGATTGGAAAGTCAAAGAGGAAAAGATGATAATGTACCACCAGACCTTGGACCTGCTGATTCCTCGGTTTGAGAAGCTAAACTTCACTCATCTACTAAGAGAAAACAACAGGTTCGCAGATTCACTAGCAACTTTATCTTCCATGATAGACATCCTGTTTGGAGTCCGGATGCGTCCGATCATTATTGACCAGAAGTTTGCATCGGTCTATGAGTCAATTGCCGCCATAGAAGAAGTTCAAGACGAGAACCCCTGGTATTACGATGTTTGGAATTTCCTGGAGAAAGAAGCATACCCACCAGTAGCAAATGCCAAAGACAAGAGGGCAACCCGAAGAAGGGCTGCCCAATTCATCATCTGTGGAGGAAAACTGTATAAGAGAGGTCATCTGGGAATGCATAAGCTGTGCATTGAGGCTGAAGAGTCAAAGCGCCTAATGGAGGCTATCCATGGAGGAGAATGCGGAGAGCACGTGAACGAGGTAATGCTGGCCCGAAAAATCTGCAGACAGGGTTACTACTGGTCCACCATGGAGGAGGATTGTATCGGCTTTGTTCTGCGATGCCACAAATGTCAGATCCATGCAAACCGCATGAACATCCCGCCGTCGAAGCTGTACAATATGACTTCGCCATGGCCATTTTCAGTTTGGGGAATCGATGTGATCGGGGCTGTCACTCCAAAAGGGTCTAATGGGCATGAGTTCATTCTGATCGCGATAGATTATTTCACGAAGTGGGTCGAGGCCCAATCTTGTCCGGTGTTGAAGGCTTCGCACGTTGCAAAGTTTATCCGGAACAACATCATCTGTCGCTATAGGGTCCCGAACGAGATTATCTCAGATAATGGTTCCCATTTCAAGAAAGAAGTGATTGACTGGTTGGAGAAATACAACGTGGCTTTTCATAAGTCATCCACATATCGGCCGCAGACCAACGGAGCAGTTGATGCCACCAACAAGAATGTCAAGCGTATTTTACAGAAGATCGTGGAAACCTACTGGGACTGACCAGATAAGCTGCCATTTGCTCTGTGGGGCTACCAGACTTCAATTAGAACTTCCACTAGAGCAACTCCGTATTCATCGGTTTATGGGATGGAGGCCGTTCTACCTATCGAGATTGAAGTTCCGTCTTTACGAGTGCTGACTGAATATCAGATAGCCGAAGCAGATTGGCAGCAGAGCAGATTTGAGGAACTTATGCTCTTTGATGAAAGAAGACTGAAAGCACTGTATCATGTTCAAGATTATCAACGAAGAATCGCCAGGGCTTTCAACAAGAAGGTTAAGTCCAGAAATTTGAAGAAAGGAGATTTGGTGCTCAAATACAACCGAGCTCCCATCCACGACCCTAAGGGCAAGTTCAGACCTAATTGAACTAGCCCCTACATCATTAAGTCTATTTGGTTAGGTAGAGCTGTTGTTTTGATGGACCTAGATGGCCTAGAGTTCTCACAACCGATCAACATGGACAAGTTGAAGAAATATTACCCCTGAGAGGCTTGCTAGGCTGAAAACCCGAAAGGGCGACCTAGGCAAAAATTAGAGCATGAAAAATTTGAAATTACAAAAACTGAGCTCGCAAGGTTGAAAACCCGCAAAGGGCGGCCTTGGCAAAAGTTAGAGCGTAAAAGGAGAATGAAAATACTCGAGTGAACCCGCGCCTGAACTACGTAAGGCTTGATTCCCATCTTTGGGATACGTAGGCAACTTCGTCCTGAAGTTCAACCATAAACTTTTCCCCGATCAACTTTGTCCTTTGATCATCTCAGTCATCTTTGTCTATTCAGCATTCAAGAGTTCGGTTGTGATCTCCGGTGCAGTGCTACTCAGACTAGGGACAACTTTCCAGTTGCTGGAATCTGGGGTGGTGCATCTCAGTGACAGATCTCAGGCGTTTCCAGTTCTGATCCATATCGAAAATGGTTTTGAAAAGTTTTAATAAAAGTTGATTTTGTTCAAATTAATCTTTTTACAACTTAGACTATTTTTGGACCAAAGCAGAAAATTTTCAGTACCCACAACCTTCAATTTTATTGATTTCAATACAGAGTCTTCCTGCTCTTGCATACAAATTGAAGTTGCTTTTCATTACATTCATAAAGAAAACTTGAAATTACTAATAAAGCAATAAATCCGGGGCATAGCTAAGTCAGGTGTTCTTGCGCCCCCTCCCAGAGCTGGTCAAAGTTTCTGACGCCAAAGTGGGCCAAATCTGTGCCTCTTCATTAAGCCAATCTATGCACTCATCAGATAAAGTACAACTGACGGTGAAAACGGGGGCTAGGAGTTCTCTCGTCCTCCATTCTGTGGCATACCAAGCAAGCTGTGCACCTCGGACCGGAAATGCAGCAGAGTATTCTATCCCCTCTGGCGGGCAAGTTTGATCATGGCCGAACTGGCGCTGGAACCGGAAAGGAAAGTAAAACATGCAGTGCGTCAGACCAATCAACTTAATCCCAGTCTGCCGGGACATGCTGTAGCTCATTGCCGGTAGATTGAGCCAAGGACAATGCCAAGCAATGCGGTCTGCGGACAAATGGCACATCCAGTCAAACCACCATCCCTCATCAAAGGCATCGACTAGGCGTCGTCGAAAAAAGTAGCCACGAGCTGAGTATGCTGGGCAAGAGTCCACAACCTGCAATTTGTCCATCAACCACACCTGCGGAGGGACGAAAAATGAGAGATTAAAGAATAGAGAGGTGTATGTTGAGAGAAAAGTGAGAAAGGGTTTTGAGAGAAAAATCGAGCTTGAGGGCCGAGTGATGTGAGCAATATATATGCAAGGAAGGGTGGGAACATTACCTGCAACAGTAGTGGACTCCTCGCAAATTTGGTCGTTTCTCGGTGATAAAAAACATCCAAGCCCATCAATGTCTCGGCCAATATCATGGCAATGCCGCTCTTGCCCTCTTTCAAACCTTGGGCAACCTCGATCAAACGAATGCTAGACCCACCGAAGCCTGGGGCAAGCAAAAAGTGAGATAACATGCACAAACAAAGGGCATGTCGCCGAAAACCTTGCCAATGATGGTCGCCACGGTCACCGGGATCAGAAAAACGTTAAATCAAACTGAGGATGTCCAATTCTCCGCTGCAGATCAGAGACTGAGCGTCGTACATAGTGAGCCCACACATTCGTCCTAAGGCTTGAGCATGGCTGAAGCGGAGTTAGGGCAAGATCTCCTCGTTGCACTCGGACTCCATCAAAGCTTGGAAATCTTCGAAGGTAGGACACATCTCTTGCCCGCCGAAGCTAAAGACATGTGTTACCGGATTCCAAAACCTCGCCGCGGCATGGAGAAAGGGAAGATGCAACGGAGTGCGGCTCAACATGAATAGTGCATTCAAGCTGAAGCCCTGGAAGTTCAACTTTTCCGAGCCATCTAAAGTAGCAATCCAAGCTGCGAGATTTTCGATGAGGAATGCCTCCATTTTGATGCAAAACTGAGATGAAATGAAAGAACCACGAAGCTGGGACTTTTATAGAGGATAAGACACTGTTTGGGGACACGTGTCAAGAATCTGGTGGTCGCCAAACCAGGTGGTTAGCCGACCACTTTTTCTGGTAGGCCGACCACCCCTTTGGTCTCCAATGCAGAAAGCTGGTCCGCCAGCCCCTTCTGGTGGTCGGCCATAGAGAAAACTTGGTCTTTGGTCTGTTCCTAGCTTCTAGAAGAGAGATCCTAGCTTTCCCATGCGTTTGGAGTGTTGAAGGTCTGCGTTTCCTTCTGTTTCGGATGCATTCCATCGCCTGGTTTGTCCGAAAGGCATTTTGTTTATCAAGTTGTTGTTGAGTTTTGATTATCGAGTTGTTGTCGAGTTGTGTTTATCGAGTTGTTGTTCAGTTTTGCTTATCAAGTCGAGTTGTTAAGTTTTATCGAGTTGTCGAGTTTTTGTACATCGAGTTGTTACTCTCAGTTTATCAACATTGTCATACTTATCGAGTTGTAAACTTGCTAAGGTTTTGTTGTTTCTTAGTAAGTTAAGCTGTTTTAGTTTGTTGCGTCGGTTCGCTACCTAACTTGACAATATTCGTTGCTTAATTTTCATTCAATCTCATTTTTGTGCAAAATGATGTGATGCGATGCTAAGAACATAAAATACAACACCTTTTTTTGAAAAAAACTGTTTCATTCTATCATGCTTCCTTTGTTACAACATTTTACTACAAGGGTACCAGTTTTACAGAAAATAAAACTGCCTAATAATGTACAATGTGCTACAACTACTAGTAAAAAAGGCAAATAAAGCAGGAACAGCTGCATCAATGCTATTAAGCGCAGGAATAAGAGGCCCTCTTCGTCCTCTTCTCTAGAACAACCTCTGCACCATCATCATCATCTGAACCGGAGTCGCCGCCCTCGGAATCCACCTCGGCATCATCTCCACTATCGGAATCGGAACCAGAGTCACCTTCTCTATCAGCGGATGTCTCTGACTGGGGATGTGCAAACTCCTCCTCCTCGCTGGACTCCTCCTCTATGACAGGCGCTCTGCGTCTGCCTCGGCTGCGGGTCGAACCCCCTCTCCCAGCTCCCCGAGAAGGCCTAGATGGCCCGGCCTGTGGCTCAGCCTGTAACGGTGGCATCTGAAAAGGAAGAGTGCAATTTGAATACATTAGCCAATATGTATATCAGATGCAGAGACAAGAAAGCTACATGGAGTGGGTGCATACAGATATAGTATATGAATGTGGTGTGTTTCAGATGTGCTCTACACATACAGTCAACCAATACAGTGAAATAGTCGAATTTGGCATGTCATCAAAAGTATGATAAATGCAAGAAAACTGAAAAGTACCGAAACACCAGCAATGAATAGCTGCGTCTCTCTCCGTAGGACCATGCCCTCGAGTGAGGCCACCAACCCGAGCAACCCCTCAGTATACTCGCTGGGAGGCTGTAGATGCAAATGCAAGTTATCAGTAAATGAATGAACATCCAAATATCTGAGTGATAAATCAAAACTATAAAGCATACCCGTGGCGAGTCAGGGTCTCTAACGTATCAGTGATCGGGCAATGAAGGCTCTTATGGGATCGGGTAAGATGCCCCGTATCGCCATCCTGTCAGCTCTGTTGGGATATCTGGCCACCCAGCGTGCTGATAAGTCGGGGGAATCGGGGGAACCAATCCAGCCCCACCTCTCGATGTGCCAGCCCTACTAGTCGAAGGGATGTCTGCAGCCCAGGCTTGACTCGATGATGGCATGCTAGTAGCCCTCTGAGTGGGAGTGCGGACACCTGTCAATGAGGGCATCAAGTATGTATGATGGTAGGTCGCGTACTCCCCCTCCTCTAAATGTAGAGCAGCATCAGTGACCAGCATAGCCAAATCAACCTTCTGGGGAGTGAGTCCCTCAGTGGATTGCATATCGTCTGGAGGTGCTGCGGGGATACTCTGCTCGGGGTAGCCCATCGTCTGACGCAGAAAACGGTCCCCCAGAAACCAGGCCCTGCAAACTAACCCCTCAAATAGGATCCTGTACCGAGAAGTGGCCCATCCCCCAGGAAACTGAAATCGGGTATCTCCACCCAAGGGCACCCAGGGATGCCAGGTGATATGCGGATAATCAAGTGCATGAGCCAATTAGAAATCGTAAATGTGCAAGATGAATCAAAGATGAAAACATGGAGAACTGAGAGTTCTGAATTACCTCGATCGTCCGCACTGTATCAAAAAACTGCCGCAGGTAGGGCAAAGTCTCCCGAGCCTTCGGCCGGTACTGGCCCTCAAATACGAGTGAGTAAGGGATCACAAGAGGCACCTCCACCTCGAGCTCCGGGGCTAGTGTCGGAAAGTATGCGAAAACCCATAGCTGTGGAAAACAGGGCAATAGCCATCAAAATGCAGAATGTACAGAGAGTACAAAATGCTTAGTACAGAATATGAATATAGAATGTACAGAATGGAAAATACAAAATGCTGAGTGTAGAATGTAAAATACCGAATGTAATGTGTGCTGTGTGCAGTGTACAACTAATGAAAAAACAGGAATGTAAATCAAAAGGGCAGAAAGTACCTCCCAGGCTCTCCAGTAGCCGCCAACTATGTTCCCCCGCCCGCGGGAGGTTGCACTCATATAGCAGTAAATGGTAGCGAGGCTGGCGCCACCCCAGTTGTACTGACTAACCTGTGATAGGTCCACCAAAGCACTGAGAAGATACAGGCCAACCGTGTTCCCCCTGTCGGAGAACAAAGTAGTCCCGAGGAGGAACATCAGAAACCCTCGAGCATACTGCTCTATCTCCTCGAGAGTCTTGGACATAGTCCCCCTGTACTGTGTGGAGAACCAGGTGTACCTGACTCTACCCGATGATCTGTCAACCGGCAGACGGGCTCCTAACAGATAGATCCAAGCCACCTCCCACTCACCCATGTCTGAGTCGTAGGGAACCGGTCAGCTGGCCACGTCAAGACTAGTCAACAGGGCAAAGTCAAACGGGGTCATCGTCATATCCCCGGTAGCCGAAAAGTGGAAAGAGTTGGTGGTGTCCCACCATCTCTCCACGAATGCCCCCATCAGCGTCCTACTCGTAGTTTAGCGAGATGTCCCCACGCAGAAGGGTCCGAACCCTGCCTCATCAACCAGATCACGAACGGTCTCTGGGAGCTCTGCGTACCACTTTCTAGCGATGATTGAGCCATAGCTCCGTGTAACACGAGAAGATACCTGCATTCAGAATGAATAGATGTATTCAGTTTCAAAATGAAAGTACGAGCTGTGTGCAAATCAAATCAGATACAATGTTGTGGACTGCGTGTTCAGTATGAGCTGCGTGCAAATGCAATGAGTGAGCTGTGTATTTACCAGTGAAAATGTATGAGCTGCGTGCAAACACAAAGAATGAGCTGTGCGTTCAGAATTGAAGTGTATGAGCTGCGTGTTCAACATAAAGTATATGGGCCGCGTGCAAATGAAATGTGTGGGTTGTGTGTTCATCATCAAAAAGTTTGGGCTGTGCGTTCGACTTTCAAAAACTGTGGGCTGTGTGTTCATCATCAAAAAGTTTGGGCTGTGCGTTCGACTTTCAAAAACTGTGGGCTATGTGTTCATCATCAAGAAGTTTGGGCTATGTGTTCAACTTTCAAAAACTATGAGTTGTGCGTTCAGATTACAAAAAGTTTGGGCCGTGTGTTCAATTTTCAAGAATTGTGGGCTGTATGTTCATTATCAAGAGTTTGGGCTGCGTGTTCAAATTTCAAAAAACTGTGGGCTGTGTGTTCACCTCAAAAGTTCGAGCTATGTGTTCAACTTTCAGAAACTGTGGGCTGTGTGTTCATCATCAAAAGTTCGGGCTGTGTGTTCAACTTTCAGAAACTGTGGGCTGTGTGTTCATCATCAAGAGTTCGGGCTGTGTGTCCAACTTCCAAAATATGGGCTATGCGTTCACGACAAAAAAGTTTGAACTGTGTGTTTAGCTTTCAACAATATGGGTTGCGTGTTCACAGCCAGAGGCATGAGCTGCGTGTTCAGAAATTCAAATGCTTGAGCTGTGTGTTCAAAATACAAACAGAATGCTATGCTACAGACTGAGTGTCCAAGAACAAGCTGTGTGCCAACTTGATAGAATTCTGTGTTGTGAGCTGTGTGCTAAAACGAGCAAAGTCCAGTGATACATAAGCTGTGTGCCAAGTGGACCGGATGGTGTGTGAACGTGTTCAAAATAAGCAGATGAACATATATAGCGAAAACAGGAAATGCACAAGAAATGCATAATACATTGCAGAGAATGTAAAAATAAAGTACGTACCTCTCGCGCCTGGTGAGAGAAGTGAGACTCCGGCTCCTGTAGCAGGAGATCCGTAGGTGCTCGTCGATCAAAATCGGTAAAATGATAGAAAACACTCGGGGGAAAGATATTCTCCGGGGGGTCGTACCTCTCAGGGTCAAATGGTCTAACTCTCGGGGGCAATGACATGATGTCCGGCTCACCCTCGGCACCTGGAGGACCTCCACCATGAGGGAAATGACCTGCCATTTCAAGAAATCTGCAAAAATGAGCAAAATTAGCCAAAATTGGAAAAAGTCAACAAAAGTCAACTCTCGGTAAATGAAAAAGTCAACAAAAGTCAACTCCTGAGAAAATGTTCCAAATATCGAGAAAAACTTACCTCAAGTGGTGAAAGTGGAGGAAGAAGCTCCAAAATCAAATTTTAATCGGTCCAAAGTGAAGAAAACTGAAAGATTTCGCGAAACAACTTTGCGTGGGGCGTTGGAAAACGCATATAGAGCGCAGATCTGAGAGAGAAAATGGTCTAGGAAGCAAGAGAGACTAATTTCGGACTTGAAGTTGTGAGAAAAAGTGTTTTAGCCAAGTGTATTTAAAGATCCCAATGTAAAAGGACCAAACTGTCCCTATTTTAGCAAAGTGGTTGGCCGACCACCTTTTCTGGTAGGCCGACCACCCCTTGAACAAGCCCTGGTCGGTGGCACTCTAGGGTGGTCGGCCATCCTTCCTAGGTGATCTCCAATGTCTCTCTGAACTCCCTGCAAATTTTGGTGGTGATTGGAGTCCCCGGCTCTCGAGAAAGTACAAGGAAAGTGCACTTTTCGGCGCGAAATCCCTCCACGAGAACTTCAAATCCAATCTTCGATGAGTGGCTCGTTGTTGCTCGCCAAGAGCAAGGTGTATCCTTTTTTAGTACATTGCGACCCCTCTGAGAGGTAAACCGGAGGTCGTGTTTGAGTTGCCCTCGTCGAGGCTTGCATTTCTTTGCTCAATGTTTTGTTTCAAACATGCATTCAAAGTTGCACTTATCCTGCATTGTTATGCACATCACTTGCATTGTTATGCTCATCGCTTGCATTGTTGTGCACATTTTATTGGTACCATCATACCTCCATGCTTAATTTGCGTTGTCGTGCATGTTTTTTCTTGCATGGCGATGCACTTTTTCATCGGGACCACGTTTGTTTGCGTTCGATATAACGTTGAACATGTGTTGCTAACTATGTTGTGCCTGTTAAGTTTCTCTCTTTTGCAGGCACGATATTGTATGTACGGTTCATTTGAAGCTAGTGCGACCAGACGAACTAGGCAGGTATTGTATCTTCTCCGTGTGAGACGTAGCGAGAATTGTACTTCTCTTACATCCTTACTGCATGAAATATAGTTTTTCTTTGCATTCTTGCTTAAAACTGTTGCACTTATTGTGAATATTTGCTTCATTACAGCTTACTGCTTTGCATGATCATGAGTTACGTTCGGCTTTATGCATATCATTTTTCATTTTCCCCCCTGCCTGCGGGCACATTTCTTGTTTATCTTGCCTGTTTGTCTAAGTCTTCGACCTTGTCAAAAATGGGTCGTCTCTGGGCTTTGACATTCACTCTCGTCACTTATGACTTCCGAGTTCTGTCAAAGAGGGGCAACTGTAGACACCCTATTTTTGACCGACCTTAAGACTTAGACGTCATCGATTGAGCACTCGGTGATTGCGCATGTTGTGCTCATTCTGAGGTTACGGAGTCTCGGCTGAGAGCCTTGTCTCCGGACTTCGAAACTCTTTTGTGCTTTGCCTCGGTTTGCGAACCAGGTTCTGTTTTCTCTTTCCGAAGGGAGGGAGAGGCCTCGTAGACCATCTCTCAGTGGCCATAGGCTACTTTTCGTAGTCGTAGACTGCTGTTCCCGTTTGGAGACCAGTTTTAAATTTTCGGAGCCGTCGGCTGTGCGCCTCGGTTCGGGACTGCTTAACTTTCTCCGTTTGCTCCGGTTCTTGGCACACACCTTGTTTTATCTCTCTAGAGGGACATTGTGGCCAGGGAGACCACCTTCGTGGTCGCACGCCTCTTTCGATGCTTAACAGTCAGTTTTTAGGGCACCCGGCTGCGCGTTTTGGCCCCCGAACCCTCGTTTTGCATCCGTCTTGGTTTATTTTTGGCATGGAACCTATTTTCATTGTTTGGAAGGTGGTACTAGGGTGGGAGACCACGTTTTCTCCTTGGAGACTACTTTTCCCCGATCGGCCGGTTTTCCTTGACAGGTGACTGGTCTCCCTCACTTTTGGGCCACAATTGCTGGTCTCCCACCACACCACTAGCTTGCTTTCAGCTGGGAGACCACCAATTAGGGCTGCCGACCACCGTTCACTGGCTTGAACCAAGTGACCTGGTCGGCCGACTAGGGCAAGTGGTTGGCCGACCACTTGAACTGGTCGGCCAGCTTCCCCCTTATCTGTCTCTGTAAGTGTGTGCCAGCTGGAAGGCACAGACTGCATCCTCCATACGTGTATGGAGGATTGACAACCTTGTTTTGGCTTCTTAAAGAATCTTGGCCCTTTGCTCTAAGCTTCAAGGAGAAGCTTGACCCTTTTTAGCTTCTTGAAGAAGCTTGACCCTTTGGCTCTAGCTTCCTCAAGAAGCTTGACCCTTTTTGCAATAGCTTCCTCAAGAAGCTTGGACCTTTGTTCCTCTATAAGAGAGACCCTTTCCCTCATTTGCAAAGGTTCAGATTTTGTTGGAAGGCATACATATATCTATCTCCATATATCTCTCTATTTGGTGTTCTGAAGCCCCTTGTTCTTGCACCATTGCATATCACCTCTTAGCCTAACACCTCCTACATCAAGCTAAGCACCTTGGAGCTGGTTTTCAGAGGTTGAAGGTGTGCTATTTTGGTCCAGAAGTTGCTGGTCTCTTTGGCTACAAGGGTAACATTCTATTTTCCTCTTTTTATCATAGTTTTGCTTCATATCTTAGCTCTATTTGAAAGCATTTTTCGGTTTTGTCATAAACTGAAAAAAATTTTATTTTGAGGTTCTTAACATGGTTGCTTAAGACCATTTTTCTATCGTGGGTCATCTATCCCCTTGCATGCTTCATTTTCCTTTGTTTTGAGCCATGCATTAGGGTCTTTGTGTTGAGCTTTGTTGACCCTTTTGACCACTAAAATCCAGTAGATTTTCAGTGGTCATTATGTGTTTTTGAGCATCAAAATCAGAGAGGAGTGACCCTCTCACCCCTTGTCTTGTTTACTAGCATTTTTGGCCTTACAAAGGACCCCTTATTTGCATGCTTCAAAGCCATATTTCAGGCCTTTTTTGGTGGGTTTTGTGACCTGCATAACCTCTGTCCAGAGGTGGTTTTGCCATTTTAAGTGTCTATTTTGCATGTGTAGAACAACCCTTTTTATAGCCTATCAAAGGAGCCTATCATTCTTGCATGCATGGACCATATTTCAGTTGGTTTTTGGGGTTTATTTGGCATGTCATACCTCTGAATTTTGCTGGTTTGGTAGCCTCTTTATTTCCTCACATACTTGTAGTGTAAATCATGGTTCACTAGCTTGTATTGCATGATGTTTTGGCCCCCTTTCCTAGCCTATTTTGGCCATAATCCAAAATAATTTTATTCATATTTAGGGCTTTCTTAGCTCTGTTTGAAGTGTTTTGGATCATGCATGCATTGTTGTATATGGCCATAGTTCAATTTAAGCTCACTAGCTTTGCATATCGGGTCCACTAGCATGCGTTGTTTGGACCCTTGACATGTTTTGGCATCATCAAGCATGATATTTCAGAGCATATGAGGTTGTCATATTCTCATGTTCATCACTCCTTCGATATGTTTGAGAGTTGTGCTTGTATGCCTTATTTTTTAGCCTTAGCATGAGCTTCATTTCTTTGCATTTTGAGCCATCATCTTAGGCCTTTTTCCCACTATCTTGGACCTGCCTAGGGTCTGTTTGGGGCTGGTTTTTCCATTTGTGCATTGCTTTGTATACCTCTAGTGTAACGTACTTCACTAGTTTCGGTATTCGGGCCATCAAGCATGCATTGTGTGACATATTTGCATGATTTGGGACCATCTTGCATATCATTTAAGAGCTGGAAAATGTATGATTATATGCTATATTTCATCCCTTGCCATGCTTTGGTAGAGTGGCATTTGACGCCTTAGGTTCGAGCCTTTGCATTGTGCATGCTTATGTGTGTCTTGTTGCTTTGATTTCATCATGTTTGGCCACTGATTTGGGTGTGGCCGAGGCCCATTCACTTTGGTTTAAGTCCATCTTGCATTGTGTATGCCACATAGTCCATGTTGTCGCATGAGTTGATCATTGCATTGAGCATGCCTTGTTTATCTCATTGTGTTTATTAATCTTCACATGTGCATTGTGTATGCCATTGTTTAGTCCATGTGCATTGAGTATGTCACGTGTAGTTCATAGCATTGTGTATTCCATTTGCATGCTTGCATGTCATTCCTTGCATCTTTGTATCATTTAGTTGCATTACATTAGGATTGCATGCTAGAAGTTGCGTTGTGCATGCCATTCTTGTTTCATCATGTTTGGGATAGGAGTTACCCCAAACATGGGAAACAAGGAGCGTTTCATACTCCAAGTGATGAAACATGCCTCGATTCCCGGTCGCCGATACTCTTGACTGTCCATGATAGAGTTGTTGACTTTAGATGCTTATTTTTGCATTCATGTCATATTAAGCCATGCAATCCGACTCCTCAGCCATCATGCATCGAGATGCATGATTGGTGGTCCGAGGATCGAGGGTTACACTCCCTAGAGCCTATGCTATGACGGGGAGAGTGGTCGAGCACACATTTGTTGAAAATACCTTGCCATGCTTCCCTATTACTTTGTGTTGCAGAAAACCAGAATTCAGGGCAGAAAGTGGTCGGCCGACCAGGTTTTCTGGCAGGCCGACCACCCTTTTGGTCTTCACCACAAAGGGGTGGTTGGCAGGTGGTCTCCCATGCCATTGGCTGGTCGGCAGCCCTCCTACAACTTCCCAAAGTGGAGTTTCAGCCTCTTGGAGCTTCGTGCAAGTTTCTGAAATAAATTGCACACAAAGACGGTATGAAGCATCGCGATGGATTTCCCGACGAGGCGACTCGAGCATGCATGCATCCATGGTCATCCAAACAGAGCCGAGGCAGTCACATTCATTTATTTTACATGCTTACTTAGCTAGTTTGTTAATTAGTTAATGTCGTGTAATAATTAGCTACAGTTCATTATTTATTCAGTTGTGTATTATTTATTCAGACCCTCTGAGAGAGGGCAATGTTGTAATAAGAGTGCGTGCATGTGATGTACGTCTTCCAACCCCACGTCTTTCTCCCTTTTATTTATCAGCTTATGATGGTTAGTTTTAGGGCATGTTTCAATTAGCATCTATATGTTCGCATGTTTGCATTTATTCATCTGTATTGCATGCACCGGGCTCGACGCATCATGCTAACTGCATCGTATTTCAATTTCAAGTTGAATACATGTTACCTGTAGCATCTCATACGCCATCTTAGAATAGCCGAGCCTATCTTAGTTGCATTCTTGTATGTGTTGCATTAGGCATCTCAGCATAGTTAGGATTCATGCATGTTTTCTAATTAGCTTCTTTCTTTGGCTCGGAGTACTCGGTAAGTATTTATGCTTTAACATCCTGGCATGCATGTGAGTGACTGCCATGATAGCATGCTTACCATGAGGCTATGTGCTTATATGATATAACTGCCTGAATGCCTGTTGGTGAAGGTTGGGTTGCTTGAATTGGAATGATTCGTTGAAACCCGTGTTTTAGCCTACTTGCGAGTAGCAAACTTCAATCCATTTTCAAAACAAACGGACATGCGATGTTTGTTCCAACTTAGGCCATCTAGTCCATACTTGTATACTGTGCGCATCACATAGTAATTCTAGGCTAATAACCGGAATAAGAGCTTATATTGTTTTCAAAACTTGATATCATGGTTAGTAGAGGCCGATCTTTGATCGGGCGAGCGGGGGTGCACAAGATGATCAGTAGTGGATCCAAACACAATATCATCAACATAAATCTGAGTTACAAGAATATGAGACTTAGTATGTTTCACAAATAAAGTCTTATTCACACTACCCCTTTGAAAGTCATTATTAAGAAGAAAGGTAGTAAGTCTATCATACCAAGCCCGAGTGGCTTGTTTCAACCCATACAAAGCTTTGTCTATCTTGTAGACATGGTTTGGACATTTAGGGTCCTCAAACCCTTTTGGTTGCTCAACATAAGCCTCTTCTTTCAAGTACCCATTCAGAAAGGCACTTGTCACATCCATTTGATACAATTTGAAACCAAGAAAACATGCAACATCAAGTAAAATATGAATAGATTCGAGACGTGCAATTGGGGCAAACGTCTCATCATAGTCAACACCTTCTACTTGTGTGTAGCCTTGAGCAACCAACCTGGCTTTATTTCTAACTACAGTACTATTCTCATCGGATTTATTTTTAAAGATCCACTTGGTACCTATCACATTCAAGTCTCTAGGTCTAGGAACTAGAGTCCAAACATTTTTACGTTCAAATTGACCTAATTCTTCATGCATAGCATTCACCCAACTATCATCTAGTAAGGCGTCTTTAATATTCTTAGGTTCAATTAGTGAAACATAACACTTATGTGATACCTCATCTCGAATTTGTCTTCGGGTTTTCATGCGATCCGATACACTTCCAATCACCTGTTGAGCTGGATGATTTAATTTCACCCTTGCTGATGGTTTGAACTCAGGACTTGTGGTGACAGAAGCATCAGAAGTGGTGTCTCTCTGTGCACTCTTTGGACTATGACTTACTTGAGAAGATGGTGTTGTCTCAACTTCTTGTGTTTGGACCTCAGCTTCTTTTTGACTTTGTGGTTCAGTATCTAGGATTGAAGACTCACCATATTCATCCTCATTTGTTGCTAGAGTAGAGGAACCTGTGTCATCTATAACCACATTGATCGATTCCATTAAAGAAGAAGTATGCAGGTCATAGACTCGAAAAGCCCTACTAGTGGTTGAATACCCTAGAAAAATACCTTCATCACTTCGGGAGTCAAATTTTCCCAAAGGCTCTCTATCTTTGAAAATGTAACACTTACTTCCAAAAGTTTTGAAGTATTTTACATTAGGTTTCAATCCCTTCCACAATTCATATGGTGTTTGTAAAGTGTCGGGCCTTCAATACACGCGATTTATGACATAAACAACAGTATTTAGGGCTTCAGCCCAAAACTTTGGAGGAAGTTTCCTACTAAGGAGCATGACCCTAGCCATCTCTGGAACAACCCTGTTCTTCCTCTCAACCACTCCATTTTGTTGTGGAGTAATAGGTGCAGAAAATGCATGCTTAATTCTATGCATATCACAAAAATCCGAAAATGAACTATTTTCAAACTCACGACCATGATTAGTTCGGATTCTTATGATATGCCCAATGAAAACACCCTGTTCATTTTGGATTTTAAGGACTAAGGCCTAGAAAGCATCAAACGTATCAGATTTTTTCCTTAAAAAATTTATCCACGAAAATCGAGTAAAATCATCAACAGTTAGAAAAATATATCTTTTACCTTCGATGCTTTCAGTGCGAGTAGGTCCCATTAAGTCCATGTGAACCAATTCAAGAGGACGTTTGGTTGTAAAGTTGTTCACCTTTTTATGAGAGGCACAGGTTTGTTTCCCAAGTTGACATGCTCTACACACATGATTCAGATTCTTATCCAATGTAGGTACTCCTCTCTCAAGCTCTTTGTTAGCTATCTTAGTTAAGTTTTTGAAATTCATGTGACCTAATCTTTGATGCCACAAATCAATGTTACTTAAGATGGCTGAGTGACAAGTTAGATCATTAGTAGTAACAATCCCATAACAGTTATCAAATGTGCGAACCCCATGCAAGACAGTATTTCCCTTTTTACCCAAAATTTCAAATTTATTTTTTGAAAACAAAACTTCATGGTGGGAATCACACATTTGACTAATGCTCAAAAGATTTGCTTTAAGACCATCAACAAGTAAAGCATTTTCAAGCGTGGGAAGACGAGCTACGCTTATAGAGCCCTTACCAATGAATCTAGAAGTGCCACCATCTCTAAAGGTAATAATTCCACCTTCATATTTTTCAAGAGAGGTGAAGTAGAATTTGTCACCTGACATGTGACGAGAGCACACACTATCAAGATACCACATGTGTGAGTCATGTGCTTTTAGAGCAGTATGAACAACCAAACAAGTCAAATCTTCTTTTCTTACCCAAATCTTTTTGGTCTTAACAAAATTAGGTCTGGCGGTCTTGGTAAATATCTTAGCGTTGTGAACACTCTCATGAATCTTGGCCAAAAAGTATTCGAATTTCTACCTTTTTGAGACACCTTACCAAACAATTCAAAGCAATAAGGACGAATGTGGCCATACCTACCACAATGATGACAAATAAAAACAGGTATTACCTCCCTTTTGTTGATCTTACCCTCGTTAGGTAGATGAAGAGAGGAATCACCCTGCTGTACATTCAGCTTTCCCTTTGCTTGAGTCTTCAGGTTATGTAATGTAGAGGCATGTCCCTTGTGAGTTGTCGCACCATAGCCTAGCCCACTTTTGTCACAACCCATTTTGTAACGCCCTTAAAATAATAACATTAAAACCCATCAACTTAGACATGCATTGGTATAAAAGATAAATATTCTTCTATTCATCAGAGTAGTTCCTTACAAAAGTATTACATGTTAACAACAAAAGCAAATACCTTACGGGCTTACAACTTTCCAAGTTAACACTTGGTTACAAAAAGAAGAGTGCTAACTCAATACATATTAAGCCCTTGGCTTGAATTTACATGTAATACATCAAAAGAAAGCAAATAACAAAGCAGTCTGTTTGCCTCTAGCCTCCCAAGCTATGTCCTTGGAGGTGGCATGCTACCTATACCTGAAAATGATGTCCCATAAAGGGTGAGCCACAGCCCAGTAGAAATATACTAAACCGGCCATGAACAATGACTAAAAGATTAGCAGTTGATAGATGGTCAACACAGATACATCCACATATATCACATTTCGATTTCATGACATTAAGTCCATGTTACATTTCATTTCCCATGTCCTTTCCAACTTTGAGTTTGAAAACAAGACTCAACACCTAGCCAAATAACTTAATGAGGTTTAGACTCATCTTTAAAACACTTTCAAAATTCATGAGGGATACACATTTTAATGCTGTATCAATAACACATAAACCATTCCCACACTTTGCGAAAGATACACATTTTGGTGCTGTATTAACATAACATAGAATCACTTCGATACTTTACAATTGATAACGATATACATTTTAGTGCTATATCAAATCAATTCAAACACTTCCATAATCAACACTTGATACACATTGTAGTGTTGTATCAATGTCACACAAAATCCGGTTTAGAGGTCCATCCCCTATCTTCCCCTAAACCGTGGAGTACATCCCCTATCTCCTTCTACACAACACATGTATATAAACATAGATCATATACAATCAATCAATACATAGAATTAATGTATTATTCCAGTTGCTATATTCAATAGCATACTCAATCGATTAGTTTTAGTTTGCCTAATCATCATGCAGTGTCTACAACAATCAAGACTATCTTCCACCGATAGCCCAAAGCAGTTATTTCTATACTGAAAATAAATGCACCAAATGGATATATAATCAACATTTCAACTAGGTGAGCAATGAACGAATCTAACTACACCGTTTAATCTCATCCACATCCAATTCCAACATTCTCAATTTAATTCCTCTTTTCTTCAAATTAATTATACTAATTAATTTGTCAATGTAATTAGAGCATTTCCCATAATTAACATCACAACCCTAAGGTTCCATTTTCACCAATAATCCAATATTGATCTCATTTCTCTATGCCAATCATGCATATAAGTTTATATAAACAAAACCCCAACTTTTGTAAAATTACACAAAGGCCCAAACTTTCTCAAAATTACCCAATAACCCCCAACTCATCAAAATGCTAAAATTCAAAGACAAAACTCATGAGAAGGAGTAGGATATCCCTACCTCGAAGTTAGAGCTCAAACGGGGAAGTTGAAGAAAACCAAAATGCTCCAAACTCAAAGATTCACGGATCAAAATGGAGCCCTCGATGATCCACACACTTTTTACAAAGGCCGGAGGATAGTGAGACACTCTAACTAGATCAAACCCTAGAGAGAAGGGAGTTTCTAGAGAGAGGAGCTCTCAAAATATCTTTTTAGAAAGCAAGAGAGAGAGAGAGAGAATGTAAAAAGTGATTTTAAAAAGCCCAGCTGCCAACTGATATACGACATTCCCGCTCGAGTGGAGAACACAACGCTCGAGCGTCAAGAACAAAAAAACTAGGTACGCTCGAGCGCAAGAAGGCCCGCTCGAGCGCCAAGACACAAGAATAAAGTACATCCGCTCGAGCGCGAAAACCAGTCCGCTCGAGCGTGGATTTCCCCCTCCCAGAACTTACACCAAAAAGTACTACCCGCTCGAGCGCCAGAGTATCCGCTCGAGCGCGACCGCTCGAGTGTAAAGAAACCCGCTCGAGCGTAAAAATCACACTTGCAGAAGTTTTGTAGGGACACGAAATACTGGGAGTGTGCAATCTCCGGTCGAGCGCAACAAGGCCCGCTCGAGCGGAACGACCAAAACCTGGCAATCAGATTTTAGACCAAGGTTCAACCCACCTATTCGAAACATGCCCAACACATCCTAAAACTCAAACAAATGGAATTAAAGGAAGACAACAAGATAGATACAACTACCAACTCCACGGAACTGAGTCTGGAATACAACAGAACAGTAAAGGGACAACCGGGATCGTTATACATTTGTTGAGGCCTGAGGATGTTTTCTAATGATTTGGAACATTTCTTCCACATGGCAATTGTGGCTCTAGCAATTCGGAGTTCTTCATCTTTATGACAAACCATCTCTTCCAATGTAGCTTGTGACATCTCAAGGCTTTCAAGCTTCTCTTCATATGTGGAATACACAGTCAAGAGTTTATTCCTTTCAGTTTCACAGGATAGAAGTTTTCCACATAGGTCTTGCCTGTCACTAGAGATCTTGATGACATTCTGCTTTGCTATTACAAGTTCTCATTTTAGCTTGACATTTTCATTTTCACATGCTTTGAGCTTGAGAGTGAGTTTGTCATTGATCTTAGACAAATTCAGAGATTCATTGTAAAGCTTTTCGTAAGCTTGTTGTAGATCATCACCATCAATCTCATCATTGTCTTCTGATGTTTCATCATCTTCTTTTTTCTCCTCATTCTCCTTGGCCTCATCCAGTCGAGCAACTAAGGCAAGAAAGGTGATTGATGGTGGTGAAGATGAATCTCCACTTTCATGATATTGGCTCAGAATGTCCCATGCATCTTTAGCCTTTGTGTAGTGAGCAACCCGTTGCTGTTCTTCATCAGAAATTGCTCCACGAATAGTAATCAAGACTCTCTGATTGCTCGGATTGTCAGCACTTTCAATATCCTCTTCAATGACTTGCCAGCCTTCTGGGTCAAAAGCTCTCGAAAACACCCTCATTCTGATCTTCCAATACAAGTAATTACTTCCATAAAAGGTGGGAGCATGATGCAGATTCTGACCACGAGCAAATTCCACTGGCTTCGGAAGAGGTTGTGTGAAAGTGGACCAAAATGCCATGAAAGCACTATCCCCGTCTTCACCAGATTCAGTTTCTTCGGGTTCTTGCTCTGACCCACTTTCATCATCCCAGGTCACTGTGTAGATTTTCTTCCGATTCTTTTTCAAAGGACATTCAAGGGCAATATGACCAAACCCTTGACATTCATAACACTTGACCCCTTGCCCCTTTACAATCTTCTTTTAAGTTTTTGGAACAAGTTTTGGCGGAAAAGTTTTGGGTTTATCATTACTCTTGTCTTTTGAAATAGGGTCTCTGAAATTAGGCTTCTTTAAATTTTTTTTAAACTGTTTAGTAAACATAGTCGTCATCTCAGACTCTAAATCAAACTCAGTCTCAGGAGTTTTTGCAGTCTCATGAGCACAAGTGAAAACCACATTATCTTTTTGTTTTTTCTTAGAAATCTGGTGGGCTTCATAAGTCTGCAGGTTTCCAACCAACTGATCAAGCTTAAGGGTATCAACATTCTGAGCCTCCTCAATGGCTGTCACTTTTGATTGGAACCTCTCGGGTAATGACCTCAAAATTTTTTCAACAACTTTAGCTTCAGGGATTTTTTCACTGAGTGTGAAACAGGAATTCACAATGTCACTAAGTTTAGCATAGAAATCATCAAACATCTCATCATCACGCATAAAAAGGGTTTCAAAGGCAGAGGTGAGACGTTGAAGTTTTGACCTTTTAATAGAAGTAGTACCTTCGTGAATCGTTTCAAGAATGTCCCAAGCCTCTTTTGCTACCTCACACGTGCAGATACGACGAAACTCTTTAGGTGTGACGGAACAAAAAAGGGAATCGAGAGCCTTATTGTTCCAACTCGAGTTTTGATAATCGGTTGTGTCCCATTTATCAAGGGGTTTGGGAATATCAATACCATCAATGGTGACAATAGGTTCGCTCTTTCCATATATCACACAGTGCCAAACTTTCTCATTGATGGATTTTAAAAACGCTCTCATACGAGCTTTCTAATAAGAATAGTTTGTACCATCAAGTAATGGAGGTCTATGGGTCGAGTTACCTTCACGAATTGAATCCATATCACCAATCACACAAAATCACACTCCTATAGTTTTGATAAAACTAAAGAGTGACCGGCTCTGATACCAATTGAAAATCCTAAGTGATTCGTGATTAGATCAAGATTTAATTATTCCAATTTTTAATTATTCAAAACACACAACCTAAATCATCAAGCATTTATGAAAGTGGTTTAGATTGTTGTTTTCGAAAAACAATAAATCGACACAAACGATTTTTACGTGGAAAAATCAAAATTGAAGCACCTTCAATTGTGATAAAAAAAACTACGGGCGAAACGCCACTAATCAATCCACTACTGAAGAAAGAAAGATTACAAAGATAATACACAAATTACCCAACTCAGTCAATTTGCCTTCAAATTTTCTGTAACTCTTTCACCAAGCCTTCGTCTTGGAACTGATCCACCTGAAGTTGAATCCACAACTTCACTTGTTGAATTAACAACTACGTACAGAATCAAACGCCTTTTGAAATTCTACGTTTGAATCTTCGGAATCCACCGAAGAATAACACTCTTGTATGTATACGAACAATCTCCTTGATATGTGCTTCTCAAATCATGAGTTGAATACTCAATCAATTTTAGCAAGGAAAACTCACAAAACCTCAGAAAAAAACCTGAAACAAAACCTTAGGACTCTAGAATAAGATCTAGCTAAAGCGAAACCTAAAAACATCCTAAACAGATATATATAGGCAAAACTTGTTCGCAATCTCCGCTCGAGCGCCCAACAGCCCGCTCGAGCGGCTTCAGCAAAATATGCGTGTGACAAAACAGAGGTCTGCTCGAGTGCTTGAGAACCCGCTCGAGCGCGAAAACACACCTTCCAGTATTTTTACAGGTGAAGCAGAGATGCTGTGAGCTTGCAATCCCCGCTCGAGCGTCACTTTCCCCGCTTGAGCGGGACGACCAAAATTGGAAAATCTGGAAAACAAGA
>NW_021025243.1:208466-239864 GCF_004153795.1 Camellia sinensis
GCCGATGGGGCTCCGAATTCGGAGTCTTTGGCCAATCGTGATGTCCACAAAGGGCGCTCTGAATCCGGAGGCTTTTTCGGCCCAAAGGCGTCATATGCCGATGGCGCTCCGAATCCGGAGACTTTTTGGCCAATCGCGATATCCACGACGGGCGTTCCGAATCAGGATGCATTTTCGATCCAAAGACGTCATGCACCGATGGGACTCCGATTTCGGAGACTGGCCAATTGTGATATCCACGAAGGACACGCTAAATCCAGAGGCTTTCTCGACCCAAATACGTCATGTGCCGATGGGGCTCCGAATCTAGAGACTTTTCCTAATCATGATATCCACGAATGGCGCTGCGAATCCGGAGGCTTTTTCGGCTGAAAGGGGTCATGCACCAATGGGGCTCCCAATCCGTAAAATTTTTGGCCAATCGTGATATTCACGAAGGGCGCTTCGAATCCGGAGACTTTTTATCCAATCGGGATATCCACGAAGGGCGCTCTGAATCCGGATGCTTTTTTGGCCCAAAGACGTCATGCGTCGATGGGGCTTCGAATCTGGGGACTTTTTGTCCAATCATGATATCCACGAAGGGCGCTCCGAAGACTTTGGCCATAGACGTCATGCACCGAGGGGGCTTTGAATCCGGAGACTTTGGCCAATCGTGATATCCACGAAGGGTGCTCCGAATCCGGAGGCTTTTTCGGCCAAAAACGTCATGCGCCCATGGGACTCCGAATCTGGAGACTTTTTGCCCAATCGTGGTATTCATGAAGGACGCTCCGAATCCGGAGGCTTTTTCGGCCCAAAGATGTTATACGCCAATGCGGCTCCGAATCAGAAGACATTTCGTCCAATCATGATATCCACGAAGGGCGCTCCGGACTCGGTGGCTTTTTCGGCCCAAAGACGTCATGCGCCGATGGGCTCCGAATCCGGAGATTTTTTTGCCAATCGTGATATCCACAAGGGCGCTCAGAATTCGGAGGCTTATTCGGCCCAAATGTGTCATTCATGGATGAGGCTCCAAATTTGGAGGCTTTTCTTTTTGTTGGCCAATCGTGATATCCACGAAAGGTACTCCGAATTCAGAGGCTTATTCGGCCCAAACGTGTCATTCACGGATGGGGCTCCGAATTCAGAGGCTTATTGTTATAATATAACTCACAAGACAAGAAAGAAAAGGCATTGCATTAGAAAAATGAAAGATATACATGGCGAAAATTCAAAACAAGTTGTCATGACATACAAGTTTGCTTAATGATAAAATTTGCACAAGTGTTTGGAATTCCAGGGACGCGGCAAACTTCTCCTATCCATGTCTTTGAGCCGAGATGCCTCCGTTCCTACGATTGAGTCAATCTGATAGGAGCCGTCCCAGTTAGGACCTAACTTTCCGTCAGCGGGATTTCTAGCAGTAGGAAGCACTTTCTTGAGGACCAATTCTCCTGGTGTATAACGGCGTAGTTGTACATGTTGATTATACGATTTAGCGAGCTGTTACTGGTACCGTGCCATGGAAGCAAGGGCACGATCTCGGCGTTCTCCAATCAGAGTCAAGTCCAAGGCCAACATCATATCATTTCGGCCCATGTCAAAACCTTCAATTTCAAAGTTGGAAGCCGATCTCCAGGGAGATGATTGCCTGGGTTCTGAAGCATAGAGCAAACAGCGTTTCCCCGGTGGATCGTCTTGGAGTAGAGCAATGAGCCCACAGCATACTGGGTAGCTCTTCGACCCATCTGCCCTTAGCTTTCTCCAGCATTTTCTTGATGTCGTCCAGAATGACTTTGTTAGTGGCCTCCGCTTGACTGTTGCTTTATGGGTAAGCCAGCGAGGAAAAGTAGGGCCGTATACCATAGGTGTTGCACAATTCTTGATACATGCCACAATCAAACTGGGTACCGTTGTAGGAAACAAGCGCTCTTGGTATGCCGAATCTCGTTATGATGTTTTTCCATACAAAACGCTTAACGTCGGCATCTTGAATATGTGTTAGTGCCTCCACTTCAACCCATTTTGTGAAATAATCCGTCGCGACAATTAAGAATCGCTTGTTCCCTGGAGCCCGTGGTAATGGTCCGACGATATCAAGCCCCCATTGAGCGAACGGCCAAGGACTAGTGATAAAGTTTAACTGCTCAGCAGACAGATGAGTTAAGGGGAAAAACTTCTGCCATTGTTCACATTTCTTGACATAACACTCGGCATCGGTTCGCATGGTCGGCCAATAATACCCCTGCGTTACTGCTCGATAGGCCAGAGAACGCCCCCCCGAATGGGCACCACAACTGCCTTTATGTATTTCAGACAAGAGTTCCTCGACTTTATCCAGGTGAACACATTCTAAGTACAGCCCAAAGAGAGATTTTTTTTGTAGAGCTTCCCCTGCGGATCCAAGTAGTATCGGAGGGCTTTGTTTCGCAGTCTGTGTGCCTCTTTCTTATCCATCAGGAGCTGCTCTAAGAATAGGAATGTAGCGATAGGGTCCATCCAACTTGGACTTGGTTCAATAACATTGATGTGAACTGATTCTGAAAAAGCAATGCTCGGCTCAGGGACGAACCCTACTTCGATTGTCCACTTAATTTCTGAGTTGATGGCAGAGGCTAGGCAAGCCAGGTTGTTCACATGCGTGTTCTGATCTCGGGTTATTTGATTCAGTTTGTGATGATCAAATTTCGCGAGCAAAGAATTTGCCGTTTTCATATAGGCTGCCATGCGGTCATTTTTGGCTGCATATTCCCCTTTCAGTTGGTTGATTATTAGCTTTGAGTCACCGAAGACAAGCAGACGCCACACACCAAGGTGAAGTGCATTCCGTAGGCCGGTTAACAATGCTTTGTATTTGGCCTCATTGTTTGATGCATCAAAGCCCAGTTTGACAGCCTGTTTTATTATCGCCCCTTCAGGGGTCATGATTACTACGCCAGCCCCACTACCATGTTGGTTAGATGACCTGTCATAATACATCTGCCAAACGTCTCCAACATACATTCTCCAGTTGGGCTTAGGTTGCACTTCATCAGACTTAAAGTCGGCGAGGGATCCTGTGAATTCGGCTACAAAGTTGGCAAGCACTTGCCCCTTGATGGAAGTTCTTGGTAGAAATTGGATATCATACTGGTCGAGTTCGAGAGCCCATTTCGAAACGCGCCCCAATGCTTCCGCACTGCGGAGCGCTAACCGGAAGGGATAGTCCATTAGTACCCCAATGGTATACCCTAGAAAGTAATGCATCAGTTTTCTTACAGCCATGACAAGAGCAAGAATAAGTTTTTCCAATGGAAGGTAACATGTTTCGACATCGGCCATTGCTTTACTCACATAGTAAACTGGTAGCTGCTCTCCTAGTTCTTCCCTTAATAATACGGCCCTGACCGCCCGGTCGGATACTGCCAGATACAAAATGAGCGGATCGCTTGCCGCAGGTGTTGCCAAGAGTGGTGCTGATCGGAGATAAGACTTTAAGCCATCCAAAGCGGCTTGGCACTCGGGGGTCCATTCAAATGCTCTACCTTGCCGAAGTGTGTAAAAGAATTGTCGGCAGCAATCTGTGGAGTGGCTAATAAACCTGTTGAGTGCGGCGGCCATTCCCATCAGCTTCTGAACCTCTTTGACTAACCGAAGGGATTCAAGCTCTGGAATTACCATTATTTGCCTCGGGTTGGCTTCGATTCTGCGGTGGTTAACGATGTATCCAAGGAATTTTCCAGATCTGATGCCCAATGCACACTTCGAGGCGTTTAATTTCATCTTGTACTTGCGAAGGATGCCGAATGTCTCTGCCAAATCAGCTAGATGGGCATGCTTTTCCTTGGATTTGATCACCATATTGTCGATGTATACTTCCATGGTACGACCGAGTTGTTCCCTGAACATGGCAGTCACTAGTATTTGGTACGTTGCCGCTGCATTCTTCAACCCTAAAGGCATGACCTTGTAGCAATAGGTTCCTCTTGGGGTGAGGAATGCGGTTTTTTCTTAGTCCTTCGGATGCATGGTGATTTGATGTAGCCCCTGTAGGCATCCAAGAAGCTCATGCGTTGATGATGTGCCGTTGCATTAACGAGTTGGTCTATTTTGGGCAAGGGAAACCAATCCTTAGGACAAGCCTTGTTTAAGTCCGTGAAATCCACACAAACACACCAAGAGCCATTCTTCTTCTTTACAACCACGGTATTGGACAACCATGTGGGATAGGTTACTTCACAAATTGCCCTGGCATCAAGTAACCGGTCAACTTCTTCAACAACGGCTGAAGTATGCTCCACGGCTGACCGCCGACTTCTCTGAATAATTGGCTTACAATTCAAATCAATGTTTAAGCGGCGTTGGGCCACAAACGGATCCACTCTTAGCATCTCGTATGGTGACCATGCCAATACATCGATATTGCCGAGTAAGAAAGATACTAACTCTTGTCTTTGAACTTTATCCAGGGAAGTGCCGATCATGAAGAACTTGTCAGGATTCCCATCAATTTCGACTCGATCCAGGGTTTCAGTTGCCTTGTCACTTGGGATCTTCCCAATGTCTTCTAGGCTCTCCCTATCCGGTACCTCAATTGAATGCACTTCCATCTCCCTTGGTCTTTTTGTAGCAAGATAGCATGCCCGTGTCGATTTCTGAGAACCGCAAATTTGTTTGATACCGTACTCCGTAGGAAAACGAAGTAGTTTATGGTAGGTGCTTGGCACAACTTGCATTGTATGCAACCAAGTTCTTCCCATGATAAGATTATACGGCGAAGGAAGCTTGATAACCAGAAATTCTACATCTACTGATCTGGTGCCCGCCCGAACTGGTAGCGTGATCTTGTCCAAAGGATACTCCGAGTTAGCATTGAAACCGAATAACAGGTAATCAGCCGGAGACAGATCTGAGTCACTGAAGCCAAGTTTGACAAAAGTTTTGTAATACATTATTTTCGAAGTACTGCCCTGGTCAATGAGAACACGCTCAATGGTGAATCTGTGTATGCGTAGCTCGATGACGAGGGGATCAGTGTGAGGTGAGTTACTCCAACTAAGTCGCTATTATCGAAACTAATCCTTCCAGTTTCATGGAGCCGTTTTGCTAGCGTGATTGGGCTATGAGGGCTAGACTGCAACTGAATTACGTGCACCTCGGACGACGTCGGCAAGCTGTATATCATATGAATTACACCAAGAGGAGGTGACGTCATCTTCCACTTTGCAATATTCTTTGACCTTCTTCATTAACGTCCACACTGTTTTGGGGGGTCGTCTAGTTAATGAACTGCGGAGGGGACTATCAGGATGCAATCTTATCTTAAAGGCGGTCATGGCCATGGAGTCATTGCACGCATCATCTACCAGATTCAAGCATTCCCAATAGCGCGCCAAATATTCACGAAGGGTTTCGCCTGTTTTAATTTGCATCGCCTAGAGAGAATCGGCTTGCTTTGGCTGGATTTCATTAGTGATGAATCTAGCCTTAAAGAACTTCTAGAGTTGATGGAAGCTCTTAATCGATGCTGGCTCCAGTTTATAATACCACCTGACGGCCAGCGGTCCCAAACTACTTGGAAATATTCGACACATGAGGGCTTCGTCGTCAGCATGAAGTGTCATTGCTTGCTTATAATGGCGAATGTGATCGGTAGGGTCCGATTTTCCGTCGTAGAGGGTAAACGACGATGCTTTGAACTTTTTGGGTAGTACAGCTCTTACAATTCATCGCACAAAAGGGTCATGCTTATTTTCCTCAACCGAGTCATCGCTCCTCCCTCATTTATGCCGTAAATACGGACTTCCTTCAAATGAGCTGGATACATCAACTTGTCCTTTCTTTCTGGGCTCCGGGGATGGTGAGTCAGAATCACTGTCATTATCGCGTTTCTAAAGTCGATGTCGTCGACCATCCTTCTTTCCCAAAGGTCGTCCCCGGTCTTGGCATGCGGCTTGTTGGGATTTTTCCATCTCCAAGGCCAAATTCTGGTGCAGGCGCTCCTTCTCAGCCATCATGTTCCCAATCACTGTTTGTTTTGCTTTGCTTGATCCATAATCGTCTGCATTGTCTCATGCATTGAAGTTGAGGGTGAGGTCTGAGCTACTGAATCAAAGTTCAAGGCCCGTCGTGCGGCGATATTCTCCGGTCCAAGTATGTTTCTTGGAGTGAAGTCGTCTTTGGCGTAGTTTCGTCATCGACTATCGGAGGATCTTTTGTGACACCCGCCATGGATATGCTTTAGTATTCCTACAGACGACGCCAATTATGGAGAAGTGGTTTAGAAATACTCTTAGATCCTGAAGGACGTTCCTGATCCTCTGATTGCCACCTAAAAAATGGATTAACACTCCGGTCGGGGGTGCCAGAATTAGCATTCCGACAAACAAGTTAGAATATGTCTCTCGTTTGGTTGTGTCTCAAGTTTCTTTAGTCTGTTCTCACATACCTCTTTTTGGTTGAAACTCTTCTCTTTTATACTCGTCCCTAGTCTCGAGGGTCGGGCCCACATTTAATCCAGTGCGTAACTGCTCACTCAGCCATTTTGTTGTGTGCCTATTCTCACTCGGCTTCTTGTACATCTGATTCTATGGCTAATTTAACTACTTGGCTTCCGGGTCCCCCTGGATGGAGCCAAATAGTATATATTATGATTTTCTTCAGTTTCATGTAGTTTTCCTATATATACCGCTATTCGGCTCCCACAATGAAGGATAAAAGCTTGGCATTGCCCACAGTTCTGGAGGAGCAGACTGGAAACAATAATTGGACTCCAGAATCTGTTGAGTATCGACAGCCCTTTGCTGGTGGTTCTTCTCACCATTTCTGTTGGAAAAAAATTATAGAGATCGTATCATTGATTCCATGGGAATGGAGATATAGGAACTAAAAGCACAGCTTAAAAGGATAATGAGAGACCTGATGGAGAAGAGGATCGATGCAGAACCCTCTCGTCTACGCTGGAGGAGCCCATCCCTGGAACCACCCATGAAGAAGGTCCCCAGAAATGAGTCTAGACAGCAAAGTCAGCTAATCCCAGTACAAAGTGAAGCAGCGAGCAGCCACACTCGTGGTTCACGTCGAAGGAGAGCTAAGAGGCAGAAAACGACCAGTCAACAGACAGAGTATCCTCCTCAAGATCTCCGTAGCTAGTTGGTCAAGAACAGACAAAATGAGCAATGACGAGAACATCAGGCTCAACACCTTGATCGTACTGTCCATCAGAGAGAGCACCGAGCACTAGATATGCTCATCTCCACTCCTTTCTCCCCAGATAACGAAGCTATGAGACCTCCTAAGAAGTTCACTCCACCAAAATTCATGTCATATAATGGGAAGTCAGACCCATTAACACACATCAGCAACTATCGGCAGATGATGTCTCTGTGGAGCTGAGATGAGGCACTAATGTGCAAAGTCTTTTCAACCAACCTGGGAGAATTTGGACTCCGATGGTTCGATCGTCTCCCTACTAGATTAATTTACGATTGGAAGTAGCTCTCTAAGGAGTTCTTGGCCAGATTTGTCTCCAACACCAAAATCCCAAAAGAGCCGGACACCTTGTTTGGTCTCCAAAAGGAACAGAAGGAAACACTGCATAATTATGCAAGAAGGTACTAGGAAGAGTATAATGATTTACGGGAAAATGTCTGCGGCGAATAGATGGCTGTAATGTTCTTTATGAACAATCTACATCTAGAAAATAAGCTGAGACAATCACTTACCGAACGACCAGCCACAACATTGAAGGACTTACGTGCCAGGATTGAGCAGTACACTCACCTCGAAAATCCCCATCGTGGTGGCATCAGCCGAACAGACAACTCGGAGGAACAGAAGAAGGAAAAACCGAGAGAAACCCCGAGAAATCGCAGTAAATAAAGTAGACAAGTCTAAATCCCATGAAGCAGTTATTACGGTCTTCAAGGAACCTATTTATCATATTATGGAGAAAATCAGGGGAGAACCATTCTTTACCTGGCCGCCAAAGATGCTAGAAGACCCAGCTCGGCGCAACCAGAAGCTCAGATACACCTATCATCAGGATAGAGGGCATATGATTCAAAACTGTCGAGCATTGAAGCAACACCTAGAGGATTTGGTAGCTGCTGGGCACCTCCAAGAATACATCGATCCAAACAAAGTAGTAACTGAACCAGGGAATCCTCCACTAGAACCAAGCGCAGAGCATCCGCCTCGATTGGTCATTAATGTAATCCATGGCGCAGCCAGTCACAAGCGAGAGGAGGTACTTCAAGAGGAAATCACAAAGGCTGTACATATTCAGCATGTCATGTCAGTGGGTCTAGCACCGAAAAAGGTACGAACAATACCTAAGACACCCTTGTGTACTGTTTCATTTACTAAGTAGGATTTAGAGGGAATTCAACAACCACATACTGACGCATTGATTATAACTGTGGGAATTGGAAAACGATTTGATGTGAGATGAATCTTGGTAGACCGGGGTAGCGCAACAAATATATTGTATTACGACTTGTTTAGGAAGCTCGGTCTCTCTAAGAAGCACCTCACTCCAGCAGCAGCACTGTTGGTCAGCTTTAATTCGCAGCTTGAGTGACCACTTGGCAAGATAGTGTTGCCTGTAGCAGCTGGGACAAAGACCCTACAGATAGAAGTCTTGGTTATTAACACATCGTTTCCTTACTACACCATACTTGGTCGGCCTTGGATTCATCAAATAGAAGCAGTCCCCTCAACCTACCACTAGCTTATCCGCTTCCCGATAGAACATGGAGTAGAGCAAATTTCAAGGGACCAAGTTGCATCGAAGCATTGTTTCATGGCAGCCATGAAGGCTAAACAGCTCTGCAATCGGGTTCAAACAGTTTAAGTAGTAGAACAGTCGATCCTGGAGGACGTTGGAGGAACCCCAACTGAGCAGATAGTAGAGGATCTAGAGAACGTTTTAGTAAAAGAGGGTAACCCAGAGAAGTACTTTCTTATCGGTTCGTCGCTAGGCGCTAATGAGAAACTTCAGTTGCTGGATTTGCTGAGGGAAAATATGGAGGTATTCGCACGGTCAGCATATGATACTCCGGGGCTGAATCCAGAATTTGCTTGTCTCAACGTCAACCTTTCCACTCGGCCTATTGTACCGAAGAGTTGGAGATCCTCGGTTGAGCATAGTAATTGCGCAGGCCAACAAGCTCCTAGCAGCTGGGGCAATTTGAGAAATTTAGTACCCACAGTGGCTATCCAATACAGTCGTAGTAAAAAAGAAAAACAGAAAGTGGAGAGTCTACGTTGACTTTACTTGCCTCAATAGAGCTTGTCCAAAAGGCAGCTTCCCTCTGCCTCGCATAGACCAACTGGTAGACTCAATAGCAGGGCATGCGCGTATGAGCTTTCTTGACGCTTACAACGGTTATCACCAGATACCATTGTTCAGCCCAGATTAAGAGAAGACAACATCTATTACTCTAAGAGGCACTTACTGCTATAAAGTAATGTCATTCGGCCTTAAAAATGCCAGAGCAACCTACCAGTGAATAGTAACTCGATTGTTCAAAGAGCAACTCGGTTGGACTATGGAAGCTTACATAGATGATATGGAAGTGAAAAGCAGGCTTGTTACAAACCACCTTACAGATCTGAGAGAAGTTTTCAACATCCTAAAAACCCATCAACTTCACCTCAATGCCTCGAAATACGTTTTCAGGGTAGGAACAGGGAAGTTCTTAGGGTATATGGTAACTCGCAGAGGAATCAAAGTAAATCCAGATCAAATCAAAGCAATACAAGACCTCGAAGTACCAATAAAGGCTAAAGAACTACAGAACTGGCCGAAATGGCAACCGCCCTAAATCAATTCATTAGCAAGTCTTCAGATCGGATGAAGCCTTTCTTTCAGCTACTAAGAAAAAAGGCTGCATTCGAATAGGGTCTTGAATGTACTGAAGCACTGCAAGACCTCAAGAAGTATCTCAATACACCACCTCTCCTTTCCACTTCAGAACCAAGGGAAGAACTATACCTGTATTTGGCAGTTTCAAACCATGATGTAAGCGCAGTACTGATTCATGAAGTTGAAAAGGAACAGAGACCAGTGTACTACATCAGCAAGACTCTCCCAGATGCCGAAACATGGTATCTACCGTTGGAAAAGCTGGCTTACGCTTTGCTCATGGCCTCAAGGAAGTTACAACACTACTTCCAGTGTCATACCATCAATGTCCTCACTGAGTTCCCCCTCAGATTTGTCCTTGGTCGAGCTGATTTCTCGGGTCAAACAGTGAAATGGGCGGTAGAGCTTGGTGAGTTTGACATACGACATCAGCCTAGAACAGTAATCAAGGCCTAGGTCTTGGAGGATTTTGTCGCTGAATTCGCTTTTCCTGGGGCATTGAACATCAGAAATTCGGTTCGGTATAGGTGCCACGCACCACCAAACTGGGAAAACAATATGCTTCAAAAGCATGGAAACTCTTCATTAGTGACATTTGGTAGCTCTTATGTTGACGGATCATCCAATAATCGAGGCTCGGGGGCAGGGGTGGTACTCATATCTCCAGCAAGATTTATCTAGGAGCAAGCTCTGACGCTTGGATGAAAGGCCTCTAATAATGAGGCAGAATACGAAGCACTACTGGCTGGATTGCGTAGTGCTAAACATTTCAGTGCAGATCAACTCCTGGTTTTCAATGATTCTCAGTTGGTCGTTAACCAACTCACTGGGGTCTATGAAACAAGAGATGAGAGAATAGCTATGTATGCAGACAAGGCAAGGAAGCTATAGCACAAGCCTTGGACATGGTGGAAGGCCGAAGAGAAGCAACACTGATCAGACTTATCACTTATTAACAACAACTTATCAAAAGCTTTGATAAAAAAGTTTTTCCAAGATAATTCACACCTGAAGCATTGGTTCTGAGGAAAGTCATGGATCACAACAAGGTGCCTGGCCGAGGGAAGTTAGGACCTAATTGGGAGGGTCCTTACAAGGTCACAGTCATTGTTGGAAATGGAGCATACTACTTAGAGGATTTTAAGGGCAAAGCCATACCTCGGCCCTAGAATGTAGCCAACCTCAAGAAGTACTATCAATAGATTAAACCCTCAAAGTTATCCGTCAAGTGCACAAGCATTTATCTGTTGATTAATGAGAACGCTTCCTCACTTCTTTAAAATTTTGTTTCTAGCACCTGTACAGCTTTATGGTCAGAACAGATTATTGCTTAACCCAGTCTTTATAATCCAAGCCCTGGGGGCATATTTCAAAATAAAAGTGATTAGCTTTGGTGTTTACCAAATGGACTCAGTTTTGGTGTTTACCAAACGGAATTAATTTTGGTGTTTACCAAATGGACTTAGCTTTGATGTTTATCAAATAGAATTAGCTTTGGTTTTAACCAAACGGACTTCGTTTCGGAGCGACCGAACGGAATTTAGTTTTGGCTAGCACTCAAACATGCCAAGTGGAATTGCTTGGTGGAATTATGTTTGGCAACTAAAATAGAACTTAGCCAAGTGGGATTGCTTGGTGGAAACCACACTAACGAACTTTTCTTTTTTAACGATCATTTCTTTTTTGAAATCACAAAATTTCTTAAGTACAAATACATCAACACTTCAGTACTGCTCCATGCAAACAAAGTTGGAACAGACTTGGCCATAATTCTCTCAAGAACAAACTTCTAGCACTAGTCTTACTTAACTCCAGGTGGGGGCAAACAATTATTTTTTCAAACCAACCTGGACCTGAGTAAGATACCTCTTTATACCTTTATTCTATTTAAAGTACAAAGTTAAGACAAACTTAGGCAGTTCTGCCAGGGATTAGCTCCAGGTGGAGGCAAACAATTGTTTTTCTTGAAATCAACTTGGACCCAAGTAAGCCACTCTCCTTTGATTACAAGATAAGCACAACCATGCAGCGTATTAACCAGACCGAACAACTATTCAGCCCTGTGGTCCCAACAGTGCTTGGCCAGGGGCAAACAATATAATTAACACAAGCATTAAAGCAAAAAGTATCAGATTGAAAAGATTAATCAGAAAAAGTTCCATCATTCAACCAAGGCAAAGCTAGCCTCACAAAAATAGCAACAAAAAGAAAAATCATTTTAACAGGCATCAAGGGGGAAACTCGTCAGGAAGACCGAGCTCCAGTGTATTAGAAAGCAAAAAAAAAAAAAAATGTGTAAAGAACAAACTTCAAGTCTTTTCAAACAAAAGCCACTCTAACTCTCATAAACAAGAGGAACTTTAGGGGCAGCATTCACAATTTTCTACACGTCATCTTAGGGAGGAAAAGTAGAGGCAGCTCTGACTTTCTAAGAACTAAGAGTCTCCTTAACCACGTCTCCCATAGCCTCAGTCTCCAAGTTCCCACTTCTGTCAACATTTACTGCTTCACTGGCAGCACCGCTCTCCGGAGTCTTGTTTACAGAATCAATTCCTAGGAAAATCCTTGCTGGAGGAGTAGCAGGGGTGACAGCAGTCTTCAGACCTAGAGACTTTGAGGGAACTGGAACGTTCTGAAACAAAGAGGATTCTTCAGGAATTTGAGCAACAACGAAGGCACTCATCTAGCCTTTCAAGAAAAGTTTGTCACGAAATACCAACACCTCTTCCTTATAGGCAGCTCCAGCTTCATCCCAGCCCTGCTACCAATGCTTGGCCTCCAAAGTTGAATGCTCAACAGCCACAGCTATAACAGCCTCCAACTCATCCATTTTTCCCTCAAGTTAGGCCTGAACCCCAATAGCAGCCTCCTTGGACTTTTTAGCAGAAGCCACAACCTTGTTCAGATGGAATACCTCTCTCTCGGCGGTCCTACGTCCCTTATTCTCGGCCTCCAAATTTGCTGTCAATCTTTCAACATTCATGGCGGCCTCCAGTATGGTTTTCTCCAGTTCTTTAGCTCGAGTGATGGAAAAATGCATCCTTTGGATACACTACAGCAAATAAATAGGTATCAACGGAAACGAAACGATTCAAACCAGTAAAGAACATAAAAAGAAATAAAGAATCACTCACAGCAGTCATCATTTGAAGGGTTCCCTTCAAGATTGGGATGTCCAAAGGTTCGTTATGATCTGGCATATCTACTGGCATCAACAGGGTTTTGGTCAAATCAAAAGTAAAATCCCCAGAAGCAACAGCCGAATCAGAGGTGGAAATGGGTCTGTCTTGATGCATCATAGGTGGCTCCCACTTCTCAAAAGACTCATCTTTAATAGGATCTTTAGAAGCCTCTCAAACTATGGCCTTGCCAGTCTCCCTCCTCATCTTTTTCGCCCTTTCAACGATTGAAGTAATGGGTTCAGTAGCAGCGGTAGAAGGGCCAGAGGCCCCTATCTCTAATTTTACTTCCGTAAGGCTCTTTGGCTCGTCCTTGACCAAAGGAGCCTCCAAAACATCAGAAGAGCTAAATGCCTCTGCCTCCAGATCCACTAGCGCTCTCCTTTTTGACATTGATCCACCCCCTGTGAAACTGGGGGCATGAGAAGGTGTCTTCTCAACAAATAAACTTCGGTCGCGACGGCGGTTTGTGACTAGAGGAGCAGGGAGTGTATCGGTCGTAGTATCAGAATCGAGAAAGAATGCAGCAAGCTTTGCTTTTTTCAAGATTGTGGTTCGGTAGGTCGCCTGGTAATCCAATAGTTCAGGGGCAAATCTCTTTTTGTACTTCAAAACAGCCTCGATCGCTTCAATATTCTCACGATTCGGTCTACGTTGATAACAGAAAGCTTCTACAGAGACAGAAAACATTCTTAGCACAACATCCAAACAAAACAAAAATGTAAAGACAAGTAGAGCACAAGACTCAGACTTGGGTAGCCATCCTTTTGGGGCATCCTCTCAGACTGGAACTCAGTTCCAGCAGGGAACTCCCAGTTACCACCAACTTGCAGGAAATCATCATTGTGTTTCTCGGAATTAGGTAAGCCGGTGACAAGGTGACAGTCAGTCGATCGGACATGGAGTAATAGGTACTATGATCTTTATTGTGTGAAAGGGTATAACAACCTAGAACGTACCATAGGTCCAGATTTAGACCCAACCGCTTGTTAAGAGCAGAGACGCTGCAGATAACTCGAAACAAATTTACAAACACTTGCATTAGGGTAAGTTGGATTTGGTGCAGGAAGCAACGTACTGATGGATCAAGAGGGAACCAGACCTCTCCTTCCAAATTAATCTAAGAAAGCTATAAACTGGCATGCAAGCCAGGGACTGCCTCGACTCTGATAAATGATGTATGTTTGGGCTGCCTTGCGCGAAAATCCACCGGGATGCCCCAATTAGCCTCTGTTTTGCAATTATTCCTGGAAAGCGTGCCAAGCTCCGGGAGACCACCGATTCTTGATTTGCTGTAACAGAGAGCAGGAAAGAGGCATAGCAATGTATTTTCACAAATATATGCATGCATCGATCCTCGTGCCACCAATCACGCATCTCAATGCATGATGGCCGAGGAGTCGAATTATGCAACTCAATATAGAATGAATGCAAATGAAAACACAACAAAACCTAGACTCCATCATGGGTAATCCGGAGTGTTGGTGACAGGGAATTGAGACACGTTCCGTCACTCGGAGTACGAAACGTACCTCGTTTCCCGTGCTCGGGCTAACTCCTATCCCAAGCACGATGCAATATGCATGATATGCATGAAATGCAACTAAGATACAACCTAACATACACAATGCTATGAAATGGCATACACGATGCACGAGGTAACATGGCATACACAATGCGCTAACATACAACCTAGCATACGCAATGCTATGAAATGAAATGGCATACACAATGCACAATGGACTTACACCAACATGAGTGGACCTCAGCCACACTCACATAGGAGGCCATAAGATGAAAATGAGACAACTCGGAATGCGTGCACACATGCACGCAAACCGAGGACCGAACCTAAGGCACGGAATGCCACTCTAATGAGACATGGCAAGGCATGGAATATGATATGCTAGTATGAAAATTTCAGAAGCGAAACATGATGCAAAACAGTCCCGAATCATGACAATATAGCACCCGATGCATGAAATGGTCCCGAAATGCAAGATTAAGCACACGAAATGACTTGTAGCTACATAAAACATGCATTATTTGATCATGACATGTGAATACAGATTCAAGGCAGCCCCAAAAAAAGCATTTTTTCAGTTTATATCAAAGCCAAACAATGAACATAAATGAGGCTAAACTAGCATGCAAAAATGGCCCTAAATGTGAGGTAATGAAGCAAGTCACAGCTGCTGGCCCCAAACAGCTGAGGGTCCTTCAACAATGTTGAAGAGGGACCCAAAATATGACCTTTTACAGTTTATGGCCGAGCCAAAAACAGTATGAATGCAAGCCTAAAATACTACACAAAATAAGGCCAAAAGAGAGATACAACACAAAGTGTATAAAGGATGCCTCAAACAGTGAAAGACCCTTAATGAAACATGAATAGGGGGTCAAAATAAGTCTAGTTTTAGTTCGGACCACAGTCCAAAAACAGAAGCACAAGAGGCTAATAAATCATACAAAAATGGAGCCAAAAAGGGGATATAAAGGCAAGTGGAAGATAGAAGCCTCAAGAAGCAATGAGCCCTTCAAAAATGTTGAAGAAGGGCTCAAAATAAGCCCTTTTACATTTTATGACATGCCTCAAAACAATTTATACATAGGCCAAAAATACTACACAAGAAGATGGCATACAAGAGGGGTAATGAAGCAAGTGCAACAAGGAGGCCTCAAATAGTGAGAGGCCCTTAAACAAAAGTAAAAAGGAGCTCAAAATAATCCTAGTTCCAGTTAGGGTCGGAGCCCAAAACAGCAAGAAAGTATGGCTTAGAAAGGATGCAAGATATGGACCAAAAAGAGGGAAATAGAGCTTACCCTTGTAGACTAAACTTTGGCACCCTTTTGGCTTGAGTTGCAGCACTCCTAGGCCTTGAAGAACAACCTCCAGCTGCTGGAATGGAGGATGGAAGGGTGGGGCTATGGGTTGGTGAAGAAATGAGGGTAGAACTTAAGGGTTTTGAGCTTGGAAGAGAGGGAGAAGAAGGTGTATGTATGCAAAGCTCTTAGGTAATTTTTCCAACCTCTAAACCAGAGCTGGGAGGCTGGTTATATAGGCAAGATAAGGGGGGGAAATGGGGGAAAAATGGAGGGAAAACCAACCAAGTTTCCCTTCAAAATGCAGCCCCCGGATACAGAATCTGGGGGGAAAAAGAGGCTGTATCTACACTGTGGATGTTGCAAGGATTCTGGCCGGCCAGTTATCTAGGTTACAGGTGGCCGGCCGGCTACCTCCCATGGCCGACCGGCTAGGGGTCAAAAGGGTCAATGAGAATTAATGGCTGGCCACCACAGAAAGAGAGCCTCTGATGTGTGCACAACACAACCCTGTGGTTAAAAACTGGAAAAAGTGAACCAGGAGAGAGAACAATCCACTTTTCAAAGGGGTTCAAAAGGTTCAACAACAATTACTGGCCGGCCACCAAATATTGGTGGCCTCCCAGATGTGTGCATCACAAATATGGGGTTTAGGGTGCAAGAAAATGGCCCAAGGGTGGTCAACATTGGATTTGAAGTGAGGAAAAACGGGTGACGGAGGGCGATGAAGGGATAAAGTTGGCTGACAGAACAATTACTGGCCTCCCACCCTTCTACGGCCTTCCTAGCAATGAAACAGAGGTCCCTGCCAAAAATGAACCAAAACCGATACAAAATGAAGGTTCGGGGGCCGGAACGCGCAGTTCGAGGCCCCGAAAACTGACCGTCAGGCACCGGGGGTGGTGTTCAACCACGAAGTTGGTCTCTCGGACCACAGTGTCCCTCAAAAGGGAGCAAATAGGATGTATGCCAGAAACCAGAGCAAACGGAGATGGTTAAGCGGTCCCGAACCGAGGCACACGGCCAATGGCCCCGAAAAAACCAGAAACCGGGCTCCAATCGGGCAAAATGGCCTACGACCACGAAACGTAGCCTACGGCCACTGAGAGATGATCTACGAGACCTCTCCCTCCCTTTGGGAAGAGAAACAGAGAAAACTGAGCCTGGTTCGCAAACCGAGGCAAAGCACAGAAGAGCCCGGAAGTCCGGAGGCAAGGCTCGCAGCCGAGACTCTAAAACTTCTGAGCAAGCACAATATGCAATATCACCGAGTGCTCAACTGGTGACGTCTAAGTCTCAAGGTCGGTCAAAAATGGGGTGTCTACACCACTTCTCAAAAGACTCATCCTTAATAGGATCTTCAGAAGCCTCTCAAACTATGGCCTTGCCAGTCTCCCTCCTCGTTTTCGCCCTTTCAACGATTGAAGCAGTGGGTTCAGTAGCAGCGGTAGAAGGGCCAGAGGCTCCTATCTCCAATTTTACGTCCGTAAGGCTCTTTGGCTCGTCCTTGACCAAAGGAGCCTCCAAAACATTAGAAGAGCTAAATGCCTCCGCCTCCAGATCCACTAGCGCTCTCCTTTTTTACATTGATCCACCCCCTGTGAAACTGGGGGCATGAGAAGGTGTCCTCTCAACAAATAAACTTTGGTCGCGACGGCGGTTTGTGACTAGAGGAGCAGGGGGTGTGTCAGTCGCAGTATTAGAATCAAGAAAGAATGCAGCAAGCTTTGCTTTTTTTAGGATTGTGGTTCGGTAGGTCGCCTGGTAATCCAATAGTTCAGGGGCAAATCTCTTTTTGTACCTCAAAACAGCCTCGATCACTTCAACATTCTCACGATTCGGTCTACGTTGATAACGGAAAGCTTCTACAGAGACAGAAAACATTCTTAGCACAACATCCAAACAAAACAAAAATGTAAAGACAAGTAGAACACAAGACTCAGACTGGAACTCAGTTCCAGCAGGGAACTCCCAGTTACCACCTGTAGACACCCCATTTTTGACCATCCTCAAGACTTGGACGTCACTGTTTGAACACTCGGTGATCATCCATGTTCGTGTTCGTCTTGAGTTCTCGGGGGTCTTGGCCACACACCTTGCCTCAGGATCTCTCGACTCGACTGTTTTGTTTTTGGTTTTGTACCAAACACTTGTGTTTTTGCTTTGGAGGGCAGGAAATGGCTTGTTGGCCATCCCAACACCTCATCGGCCATGGCTTGAGGCCACCGGTTGTTTTTTGTTACCATCGGCCAAATGTTTGGCCGGTCGGCACTCTGTTTGGTCGGTCGACCATTTATTTGGTCACTTTGGCATTTTTAGCTGGCCAACCACTGTGCATCTGCTTTTGCAGATATTTTTACGCCAACTGTGCTAGCTAGCATACACCTTGCACCCCCTCCATACACGTGTATGGAGGGATTTCACTCTTGCTTAGCTTGTTTTCTAAGCTTTGCAAGAGTGATCCTCTATAAAGGGAGGGCTTATCCTCCCTTCTCAAGGGTTAGAAGGTTGAGTTCCAAAGGTCTGGATTAGGGTTAGCCATAGTTTATCTATTCTATCTCTATATCTCCCTCTCTTTGTGTATAAGTGTGTGTTTGTCCTTACTTTTGTGCACAAACACCTAGTTTTACACCTTACCTTGGTTGCTGAGGAGCCATTAGGTTGTTCTTGAAGTTTTGAGCAGGTTTTGAGCTAAGGAAAGCAACTGGAGTGCTGTTCTTGAAGGGGTCTACAAGGGTAAAAACTTTACCTTTAAATACCTCATTTTTGCATAGTCTTTTTGCCTACCTTGAATCTGTTTTTGAGCTTAGTGTATAACATATAAAAGTCTTGTTTTTACTTGCTTAAAATAGTTGTTTAAGTTTGCTTTGAGCTTTGGGGTTGTTTGACCCCTCTTAGGCCTTGTTTGGCCCCCATTTTGTGCTATTTTGGTGAGCTCCAAGACCACCTTGTTTGGGCCTCCTCACCACTGAAATCTTGAGGGATTTCAGTGGTGGGGATGGTGCTTTAAGGTCCTAAGAAGGAGAGGGCCATCCCCTCTCCTTGTTGCCTTCAAAAAGTGCCATTTTAGCCTCATGTGTGAGCACCATTTTTAAGTTCATGTTGGCCATGTCTTAAATGTTATTTGTGCTTATCTTGCCATGATATAACACTATTTTTATTTGGTTTAGACACACCATGCTTGCCTTGCATACTTGTCTTGTAATGCCATGAATTGCCTTAACATGTGCCTAGCATTTAGACTACCATGCTCACTTGTTTTGGCCAAGCTTTGTGAAGCTTTTATGCGTGATTTAGTACGCTTTAGCTCTTTTTTTAATTGCTTTGGCCGTGCTGCAGTGGTTTGGCACCACTTATAGCATCATTTCAGTCCCCATGGTATGCTTGTATGCTTGCATTTGATGCTCCTTTAATGCTTTAAAAGGTTGTAGTCTTATGCTCCATGTTTGGCCTCTTTTGTATGCTTCCATGCGTAGGCCACTTAGATGCTATCTAGGCGTGTCCTTAGCTTTGTTTAGGTCTGCCTTGGGACTACTTTAAGTCCTCTTAGCCTTGTGAGGCTTGGTTGGCATGGCCATGGTTTAAGCCCCTTGGCTTGCCTTGAGTTTTGGACATCGTTGCATGCTTAGCTTGTCTTGTTTACTTGGTTTGGAACCTTTTATAACATGATTTCAGAGCTTAGTATGCTTGCCATTAGTCCATGATTAACCCCTTTTAAGTGTTCTTAAAAGTCGCTCTTTAATGCCTAAGTGTTGAACCATGTGTGCATGCATGTTTGTATGTGCATTTGGCCTCATTTCCATAGCCTTTGGCCACTGTTTTGGGCTTATTTGAGAGCTGTCCAAATCGGTATAAGACCATCCGTCGCATGTTATGGCATGCTCACCTTGTGTGTTGATTACATACTTGGCATATCATGTGTTGTTGCGTGTTTAAGTGGCATTACCTTTGGCATGCATCTTATGTTAAGTTGTCTTGCATACTTGCATGTGTTATGCCTCACATGTTGTCACATGATTGAATCAAGTCATACACTTGTTTGCATGCTTGTCCTTGCATCTAGTAATATGCTAGTTGCCTTGGTAGCATCATTGCTTGTTTGCATATTCATATGGCATGCTAGGCTTGCATGCTTAGGTTGCATCTTGCATGCATTTCTCGCCTCTTGATTGACCATGATAGAGGTTAGGATTCATTGGGTGTTTGGTGCGCATTACATTTGATATCAAATTACACAACTCGACATCTTTGGCCATTACGCATTAGAATGCACGATTGATGGTCCGAGGGCCGAGTACCAAGCTCTTTTGAGTCATGAATATGATAAGGATTGTGGTTGGTGCAAACATTGCTTGAAATGCATTGCCATGCCATGTTTTGCCCTCTGCTGCTGTCAAAGCAGGTTTCTGCAGACAAAATTGGCCAGACGACTGAACATAGTGCCGACCGACCAATTATGGATGGTCGAGATCTTAATAAATGGTCGATGACCATTAACTTATGGCCGGTGGTGTTCCCCCTTGGTCGGTGACCCTCCACGGTGTTCAGAGAGTGTTCCTTGGGAATTGTGCAATTTTCAGAGGAGCAGAGCAGGGTAAACAGAGGCAGCTTGCATATGGCATTAGATTTCCGGGCGAAGCCAATCCAAGCATGCGTGCATCCCTCTTCCCGAGGCCCTTTGCTGCTTTCAGTAGCTTAATTGATTCGTTAATTAGTTAAGCGTTGTATAATTTATTTAATTAGCTTGTAGGTTAATTAAAGTGTATTATTCTTTTGGTCCCTCCGAGCGAGGGCAAATTTGTAATAAGTGTGGGTGTGTGTGTGCATGTCTTCCAACCCCCACTTCTTTCTCCCTTTTACTTACCTTCTTTGAATGGTTAGTATTAGGGCATGTTTAATTTAGCATATCTTATGCTATGCATGTGTGCATCATTCATCAGTCTTGCATGCGCCGGGCTCGGCGGATCATACTAACTGCATAGTATTTTCATTCCAACTTGAATACGTGTATCGAGTTGTCACATTTCACATGACATTCTTAGATTAGCCGAGCCTATTCTAGTTGCATTCTGTATGTGTGGCATTAGCCATCTTAACATGAACTAGGATCATGCATTTGATTACTAACTAAGTTTCTGTTTTGGATTGGAGTACTAGGTAAGCTCTTATGCTTTAGCATCTTGCATGCGTGTGAGTGTTGTCATATTAGCATGCATACCATGAGGCTATATGCTTATGTGATATATCTGCCTGAATGTCTGTGGGTGAAGGTTGGGTTATCTGAATTGGAATAATGCATTGACTATGAGTTTTAAGCCCACTAGACAGTGGCAAAACCATCTTTTCTAAGCCCACTTGAGGGTGGCAAAACCTGCAGTTTAGCCTACTTGCGAGTAGCAAACCGTTTTCAAAACAAACATGAAATGCTTTGTCCAAATTCAGGCGACTCAGTCTATACTTGTTATGTTGTGCGCATCACATAGTAAACCTAGGCTAATAACCGGAATAAGAACGCATAATGTTTTCAAAACAAGATATCATGGCTAGTAGAGGCCGATCTTCGGATCGGGCGAGAAGGGGTGCTCATAGTTGACCTTCCCCAATCGTACCCAAGTTCTCGAGTCGAGGCAACTTTGGTGATGACAGACACGTGACCTTAGGCAAACGAGTCAGAGTTTCCTAAATTCCCCCAAAATAAAATATTTAGGTGGTGACTTTGTATCTGGCAAAGCAGTCCATGTTTGGCACTTCTTTACAAAAATCTGTTTTCCAAAATGATTTGCCGGATTTGGACTCTTTGGTTCAGATTAAGAACCGTGACAATTTGAGTCCGAACTGTAGTAAGCCCAGAACGAACAAATCGGGATTCCCCTCCTGGGACGTTCGGGGACGTCTACACCACCAACTTGCAGGAAATCATCATTGTGTTTCTCGGAATTAGGTAAGCCGGTGACAAGGTGACAGTCAATCGAGCGGACACGGAGGTAATAGGTACTATGATCTTTATTGTGCGAAAGGGTATAACAACCCAGAATGTACCATATGTCCAGATTTAGACCCAACCGCTTTAAGAGCAGAGACGTTGCAGATAACTCGAAACAAATTTACAAACACTTGCATTAGGGTAAGTTGGACTTGGTGTAGGAAGCAACGTACTAATGGATCAAGAGGGAACCAGACCCCTCCTTCAACAATGGTAGCAATAGGGAAAGCAACGGTCACGACCCAAACCCGCCCCTCTAGGTTTAACATCGTAATCGGCCAGTAATCTTGGGATTACCGAAGGCCTCTGAGACAGATTAACATAATATTAGAGGCTAGTGGAAGCAAATAACAAAAATACAACGTCCATTGAGTTGTGTAAACTTACATGAGATAGAAAATTTTTAAAACTTTTATGTACATATCTACACATCATCCTTGCGTCATCATATATATACAATCTAGACAAAAAGGGACTTGGCCCTATTTACAAAATAAACAAAGACTTGTTTAACCAAACAAGAAAACGAAACTTAAACTTTAATCACATAGTCAAAACCACTTGATATATCCGGAACCTCCACAAGAGGCACATAGGTTGGCTGACAAAAACAGATTCCAAGCAGACACCTCTAAACCTGGTCATACGCTTGATCACCTACATACATAAAATATACAATGAGCTAGAACCCAGTGAATAATAACAGAGGAAAGGGTTTTAATGAATGATGTCCATACGAGATTCAGAAATCATAATTCAGATTCATAAATAGATTCATATTCATATTCTTGTTCAAATCATATACATAAATCAGAGTTCATGCTTAATCATACGTGGTACATCCGTTAGCGCTAACAGAGCAGATACATAATAGATGCAGAACATATGGTGGTTATGAGAAACCAGTTCCATAAAGGAACCTCCGGATCCAGGTAACAGATGACAGATATGCTGAGCTCCATGATGGAGCCTCCGGTACGAGTAACAGAGTGCAAACATAATAAGTTCCATAATGGAACCTCCGAAACCAGGTAACAGCTAACAGATATCACATGATGCTAAGGATGCCACGAATACATTGTCAAAAATTGAACAACCATTCATTGTACAGAACATAGCATTTTAGAAAACAGATCTTGTTTTATCATACAAAAAATAAATAAAGTTGAACATAGCTTTACTAAGTTATTACTCACAAATAGCTGCAGAAACATATCAGACAAATTAGACAAATCAAGCAGACAATAGCGTGTGACCTACACAAACACATAACATATACACATTGAAATACAATATCAATTCCTTGATCAAACTTAACTTTTCTTGTCTTTTTCTGTCTAATTATTTCGGAGTTCTACTATACTTATGCTTTCTTATTTAAATGAATCGGGTTCTCATGTCACATATCCTTTCATCACTAAATCATTCTTTTCTGAATAAACCAATTTCTTACTTGACTTCTTAATAATAACTTATTCTTTTAATCAACTAATTAATGTTGATTGTTAGCTTATTAATCTTTATTATGCCATAAATTATGTCTAAAATGCTTTGGAAAGAGATGAGAATAAAAATGTGAATTAAATACAATTTTTCAAAATATGCTGAAAATAGGGTCTTCGCTCAAGCGGACCTTTGGTCGCTCGAGCGGTCTGTAAAGCTTTATAAAAATACTGATTGGCCTTAATGATCGCTCGAGCGTTGACTTTTCCGCTCGAGCGGCCAACATATTTCCTGAGCTTTCAAAATCAACAAATAATTTCCAAACACATTTTAAAAACTTAAACTTTTATATGAACCAATTTAAACATGTAATTTTATCAATAAAGATGAACCCATGACTAATTTTCCAATTTCTAATACAAAAATCTCTTTGATCATTAAGATTAAAACAAATAATTTCATAAATATAATAATTCCAACATTCTTCTTCTTTGTTTTATAAAACATAAATTAAAGCTATAAAGCCCTTTCAAAATATTTACATGTAAGAAATTTAAATTAAAATTAACCTAATTTTTTATTCTCAAATATAAATTATAATTTATTTCCAAATTTGTCCAAATTTAGATTTAATTTATTTTCTCCATATCAAACCCAATTTCAAACCCACAAATTTTAAAACATGAATTAAACTTTCAAAACTCTTAAAAAATTCATAATGCATGTACAATTGAAACTCAATTTCATGTTAAGACAACTAAATTCAAACCAAAAGTGATTAATTTCTAAGTTAATTTTCATAAATTGAATATAACTCCAATTTCTCATTTTCTTTTTAATTATATAAAATTGACTTCGAGCTTTTTCTATTTTCCTTCAAAACATGAAATTAAAGTCATAAACTCCTTAGAAAATCATTTGCATGCATGAAACATTTATCAAAATCCAACCAACTCTACATAGTCAAGCTCAATCCATAATTAAAATCTTGAATTGCTCTAATTTAGATTTTTATTAATTTTTCTCATATCAAATCCAAATTCAAATTCAAATTCAAATTAACTACTTTCCAAACTTATTTCCTTAAATCATAGATGTTCCAAAATATGTTTAATTTGAGTCAAACTCTTAAATTACATTACATGCATGGGTTAGGGATTTAAAATCAAAACCTCATTTATCTTCAAGATTAATTCTAGATTTCCATGGATTTTAATGTTTACAAAACTTTTAAATAACACGCAATAACAAGCAATCTTAATTAATCTTAATTAGGATATAATTTAATTAATCATAACTAATCATGAATTTTACATAATTTAATTAGTCTAATTTGACTTCCTTTAGAACCCAATTAATTATATTTAATTTTATCATTCTGAATCAGATTTTTAATCAAACTCTCCAAAGGCTCAAAATATTAAATTAAACTTATTTCCAATCTCAATTTTGGTTTCTTACATTATTAAGGCTTTCAATTTCATATTAAACTTCAAAATCTTCGTCAAAAAAAATTACATATTCAATTGAACACCTCATAAATAAATTTAATTCATAATAATCTGAAGTCTCAATTCTCATAACTTAATTAATTCCAATTCAGACCCACTTAATAAAATCTCAATTTTACTAATCTGAATCGAATATTTAATTAAACTCTCATATGGTCCGATATTCGAAATTAAAATAATTCAATTCCCAAATTATACTCTCTTGAGCCATTTAGGCTTTCAATTTCTAATTCCAAAATAAATCCCCAATAGAATCATACACGAATCAATCTCCACAACTTTCATAAATCCCTAATTAAATCAGAATAATGGAAAATTAAAATTCAAATCTCTTTAATTAATTAAGTGCTAATTATTATACGTGATAGGGTCGTTACAACAACAGTGTTTCTGGTACCCATGCGCTTGGTGTCGACTTTCACCAGCGAAAGGGTAACATCGTCAAGGATACCGTAGTCACGGCGGAACAAGGCAATTGCCTCAGGAGTATCAACTAAAGAACGAAATTTTCCCATTACCTAGACCTAGAAGGGCAAAAGCAAAACTATAACTAAGCAAGAAACACAGAAATACTATCAGCCACCGGAAACAATGGCGCAAGGGCCAACGATGGTGACATAGACAGAAAAGCAATAGAAAAGAGGATCTTCGGGAAGAACTTATAGTGATTCGATGAATAAGCGACAAAGTGCGAAGATCCTCTGAACAGGAACGAGAATAACGGAGTTCGCAACCCTCAATAATGACAATAAGCGTCTGGGCAAAGCACCGTCAGAACCAAGACAGAGGAATGAAAGGGGTTTTGGGATTTTCTAAAGTTTGAAGATAGATGAAGGGGTTTGAATTGACACCACTAGGGCATTTATTACTCTCAACCGGCACGAAGGTACAAAATCATGCCCTTCTATTTGAATCGGCACACTATCTCTGCACACCAATATAGCGCTGCCACGTGTCACTATGAAAGTACACATGCAGAGTGCAAGTGTCAAGATCGAACCACCACTAAGGCTGAACTAGAGCAAATCCAAAGCAACGTGACGTTTGGGGTATTGGGCTGTAGCTCCCCCCAAGTGGAACCTTAGCGCGAGCAAGGGGGCAAATGAAGGGGTAAAATATAAATGGGTCGGATCCAAGTCTTGAGCCGGTCTAATCCACTAAACCCAGGTCCAAGTGGGTTAGGTGAATGTGTGGGCAAGCTAATCAAGTCCAACTCCATGATCAATAGTCTACCCAAGACCTCAAGCACTTGGGCCCAACTCGTAGTGGAAAGGCTAGTCCAGCCGCGATACTGGGCTGGGCCGAGCTGCAGGACTTAATTCGCGGACCGAACTAATGGGCCGAACCCATCATCAGAAACCAAAGTGGGTCGAGCCCACACAAAGATATTTAATTGGGCCAGCCCATAGGCCGAGCTGGGGAACAACGGCGCCGAGCTGAGGGAACCTCTCAAGGAAATGTGGAAGCTATGAATACTTGCACGTGTAGACTGCCACCTCAGTTGGTCCCCTCTCCCTAGAATCACGGAGGTAGTTGAGCAAGGGAATGTGATTTATTATAAGCATGGTTACAATGAGTATATGGATCCATTGTCAACTACCTAGTGGTCCACTACCTTGAGCAACGTTAGAGGGAGCTCAGCAACACCAAAACTTCATGAAACCATCTTGGGCAACAAGGGATTATATATATAGACTCCACTCACTTCACATTGGAAGTAACCAAGTTGGGCTGAATTATACTCACTTAAACATAACTCTCTACACCTAGAGAGCACATTCCATCTTTTCCGATTACTTACTCCCACGTCGGAGGGATTATCCGGCCAACTCCAGCTAGACAGCTCTCACGGTGCTCATTGTTTGGGTTTAAAAAAAAAAGAAACAAAAGAAGCAATAATGAAAAGAAATAGATTTTCAGTACTTTATATTACTGTTAGCTTTATCATTCTACATAATTAATGTCAAGCATTGATATATTTGGGTAAAAAAAAATGATTCTGAATTGTAAATTATTGTTTACTTACTTTTTACTATTTGCTTGATCTTTTAACAGAATTAATGTCAAACAATGATGTATTTTGGTAAAAAAAAAAATTTATTTTATTTTGAATAATACATGACTGTTTGCTTATTTAGGCCTCGTTTGAGAACCCTCTTTTTTAGTTAAAAAGTCAAAAAGTTACTAAATTAGCCAAAAAACCAACAACCCATACCAAAAAGTCAAAGATTCTATTTTCTTTTTACTTTTTGTACATCTTTTCGTAAAAAGCCAAAAAGTTATCCCAAACATACTCGTTTTTTTTAACTCATATTTTAGCCAAATAGTCGAAAATTACTAAATTAGTCTGTTTCCAAACAAGGCCTTAATATTTAGATAAAGTTTCCATACTAAAATGAATTGGTACACAGGCCGAACAGTTTTATTTATAACCTCAATCAAATTTCAATTTGCATATGACATCACACAGATTTTTAGGTTTGGCCATTTAGGTTCATTTTTTCCTCTCTTTTTATTTTTTTTTATATTTTTAATATATATTTTTTAAACTTATCATGAATCACACATTGAAATATTTTTTTTTTTTTTTTTTTACAATTTTGTAATTCTTTTTGCTTATTTTTTAATAGAAGTAATGTCAAACATTGATGTATTTGGGTAAAAAAAATTTTATTTTTATTTTGAATAATAGATTACTGTTTGCTTATTTAGTATTTAGATAAAGTTTTCGTATTACAATGAATTGGTGTACAGGTTGGACAGTTTTATTTGTAGCCTCAATCGAATTTCAGTTTGAGTGCAGCATCACACGAATTTTTAGATTTGGCTATTCAGGTTAATTTTTTCTTTGTTTTTTTTTTCATCCTCTTCCTCCTCCTCCTCCTTTTTTAACTTGTTATGAATCACACATTGAATTTTTTTTTTGACCTTCCTCCTCTTCTTCTTCTTCTTCTTTTTAACTTTATGAATCACACATTGATTTTTTTTTTTGGACGATTCTGTATTAGTTTTTGCTTGATCTTTTAATATAATTAATGTCAAAACATTGTTGTATTTGAGTGAAAAACACAAAATCCGAATGATACATTACTGTTAGCTATTTAGTATTTAGATAACGTTTTCATATAAAAATGAATTGATATACAAATTGAACAGTTTTATTTGTAGCCTCAATGAAATTTTAATTTGAGTACGGCATCACACAGTTTTTCAATTTTTTTGGCCATTCAGGTTCATTTTTTCCTTTTTTATTTTATTTTACTTATCATGAATCACACATTGTTTTTTTATTTTATTTTTTTATAACTATTCTTTATTACTATTTACTTTATTTTTAACGGAATTAATATCAATCACATATTGATGTATTTGGGTTAAAAAATAAATTTGATTTTGAGTACTTTGTATTATTGTTTGCTTTATCTTTTAACATAATTAAAGTCAAACACTGATGTATATAGTTTAATGTCAAAACACTAATGTATAGTTTAATATTCTCACAGATTTATGTCAAAAATTGCATCAAAACAATTTGAATAGATTCTTGAACTCAACCTATGATTTTGGACCATATGACTCCATGTCAAAATGTAAGTTTTTAATTTTGAATTTTTGTTAAAAAAATATTTATTGATATTTACATTCATTGTCTTCATAGATAACACAATCAGCCAATTACAAAAGCAAAAAACTAAAGCTAATCTCTTTATATCTTTTTCTCATTTGAACGACGTAAATTCCCATCTTAATTTTTGCACAACAAATCAAATAATACTGATTTGTTCTGTATCTTATATATTTCTTGCAAGATTTGCAATTATATTCAGTCTTATGTCAATAAAAATAGATTATCTATGAAACCATCATATATAATTTCTTTTTTTAATATTTATATTTTATTAATATTGTACTGCTTTTGATTGAAGTTATTTTTAATCTCACTCTTTAAATTTTACTCTTTTATTCAATTTTTTTATATATCTTTTCATAGGGATAAGCACCCTTTTATATCTCATCTCTCCATATCTCTCCATATTTTTCTTGTAGGTTTTAATCTCTGAACTCGCATCGATGATGTTTCTATATTTATAGTTATTGAATGAAATTAATTTTTTACATGGATAAGTTTAAATACGAGATTTACGAAATAAACAATTCGAATTATCAATTTAAATTAAAATTATAAAAATAAAATAAAATATAAAGGGATATAAAGAGAGAGATTTTGAGGGGAGCTTACCCCTTACAATATTATTTTGGTAAGTTTTTTTCTTGTTGCACGCTGGAGGTTTATGTACAAATGTTTACAATTATAAATGCAATGAAGTTCACAGTTCAATCTATACATAGGGTTATTTTGAAATGTGGGTTAAAAGTCACTTCTCAAATTTTAATTTATTTTTTTCTTTTACAAAAAAGTTAAAAAATAGTTTTTAACCATCTTCCCAAAACATCTCATAGGCTTCGTTGGTAAGTAGGTTGACTTTTTAATTTTTTGAATTTTTAATTTGAGGTTAAAGAATCTTGTTTGGATTGGGTTTTTTAACTTTTTAAATTTTTGTGAGAGAAAAAAATAAAATGATTATGGTTTGAATGTGATATTTTATCGTATTAATTTTTTAGTTTATTTTATCTTTTTATCTTTTTGTGAACGTTTGAGTGCGGCTTCACATGAATTTTTAGATTTGGCTATTCAGGTTAATTTTTTCCTTATTATTATTATTTTTTTTCATCCTGCTCTCCTCCTCCTCATTTTTTAGCTTGTTATGAATCGCACATTGATTTTTTTTTTTGGACGATTCTGTATTAGTTTTTGCTTGATCTTTTAATATAATTAATGTCAAAACATTGTTGTATTTGAGTGAAAAACACAAAATCCGAATGATACATTACTGTTAGCTAGTTAGTATTTAGATAAAGTTTTATATAAAAATGAATTGATGTACAAACTGAACAGTTTTATTTTTAGCCTCAATGAAATTTTAATTTGAGTACGACATCACACAGATTTTCAATTTTTTTGGCCATTCAGGTTCATTTTTTTCTTTTTTATTTTATTTTACTTATCATGAATCACACATTGAAATATTTTTTTTTTTTTTTTTTTACAATTTTGTAATTCTTTTTGCTTTTTTTTTAATAGAAGTAATGTCAAACATTGATGTATTTGGGTAAAATTTTTTTATTTTTATTTTGAATAATAGATTACTGTTTGCTTATTTAGTATTTAGATAAAGTTTTCGTATTACAATGAATTGATATACAGGTTGGACAGTTTTATTTGTAGCCTCAATCGAATTTCAGTTTGAGTGCGGCTTCACATGAATTTTTAGATTTGGCTATTCAGGTTAATTTTTTCCTTATTATTATTATTTTTTTTCATCCTGCTCTCCTCCTCCTCATTTTTTAGCTTGTTATGAATCGCACATTGATTTTTTTTTTTGGACGATTCTGTATTAGTTTTTGCTTGATCTTTTAATATAATTAATGTCAAAACATTGTTGTATTTGAGTGAAAAACACAAAATCCGAATGATACATTACTGTTAGCTAGTTAGTATTTAGATAAAGTTTTATATAAAAATGAATTGATGTACAAACTGAACAGTTTTATTTTTAGCCTCAATGAAATTTTAATTTGAGTACGACATCACACAGATTTTCAATTTTTTTGGCCATTCAGGTTCATTTTTTTCTTTTTTATTTTATTTTCTAGGCTGGGCCGAGCTACAGGACTTAATTCGCGGACCGAACTAATGGGCCGAACCCATCATCAGAAACCAAAGTGGGTTGAGCCCACACAAAGATATTTAATTGGGCCAGCCCATCTCTGTAAAACAGCTTAGTGAAAGACCGAGCTGGTCTAAGATCTGGCACTTTTCCTGAAGACAAGAAATAGGCTAATCAAATTCAACACCGATCAGCCCGATTTTGGACAACAAGACGTTCAGAAGTGTGATAAGATGCACAACAAGACGTTCAGAAGTGTGATAAGTGTCAGAGATTTTGCTCCACTAATTCATCAGCCAGCCAAAAATCTTACTCTACTTACTAGCCTATGGCCTTTCGCTCAATGGGGCTTAAACATCGTTCGACTTTTGGCACGGGGGACTGGAAATAGGCAATTCATAAGCTCAACGCCAACCCTTCCACTTGGCCTATTGTACAGAAGAGTCGAAGATCTTCAGTTGAGCACACCAAGGTAGTAATTGCGGAGGTCGACAAGCTCCTAGCGGGTGGGGCAATTTGAAAAATTCAGTACCCACAGTGGCTGTCCAATACAGTGGTAGTAAAAAATAAAAACGAAAAGTGGAGAGTCTGCATCGACTTTACTTGCCTCAACAGTGCTTGTCCAAAAGATAGCTTTTTTCTGCCTCGCACAAACCAACTGGTAGACTCAACAGCAGGGCATAAACGTATAAGCTTTCTGCAGCCCTTAAACAAGCCTAAAACAGTGGCCAATGTTATGGAAATGATAACCAATACACACACACACATGCAAGCAAATGGGCTAACACTTGAACATCAAATAAACAACCTTTAAGCACACTTAAAGGAAGACAAACATGGGCATATGGCATGTATCATAAGCTCTGAAATTGCATGAAAGAGAGGTGCCAAACCAAGT
>NW_021025243.1:253251-264115 GCF_004153795.1 Camellia sinensis
GTTTCCACGTATACTTTACTTACATGTGTTCATTCCTGCCATACACATTGCATGCTTTTTCACGCTTGCTTTACTTACATGTGTTTATGCTTTTCCTTGCATTGTTACACACATTGCTTGCATTGTCGCGCTTGCTTTACTTACATGTGTTTCTTTCCCACTTTACACATCGTATGCGTTGTCGCGCATACTTTACTTCCATGTGTTCATTCCTGCCTTACACATTGCATGCGTTTCCACGTATGCTTTACTTACATGTGTTAATGCATCTCATAGGAGGTTACACATTGTATGCGTTACTGCATACTTTACTTACATGTGTTCATTCCTGCCATACACATTTCTTGCGTTAATCCCACATGCTTTACTTACATGTGTATATGTATTCTTTGGTGGTTACACATTGTATACGTTTCGACGTGTGCTTTACTTACATGTGTTCGTACCTTGCTTGCTTACACATTGCATGCGTTTCCACATACGCTTTACTCACATGTGTTTATGCATCTCACAGGAGGTTACACATTGTATGCGTTACTGCATACTTTACTTACACGTGTTCATTCCTGCCATACACAATGCTTGCGTTAATCCCGCATGCTTTACTTACATGTGTATATCTATTCTTTGGTGGTTACACATTGTATACGTTTCGATGTGTGCTTTACTTACATGTGTTCATACCTTGCTTGCTTACACATTGCATACGTTTCCACATATGCTTTACTTACATGTGTTTATGCATCTCACATGAGGTTACACATTGTATGCGTTACTGCATACTTTACTTACATGTGTTCATTCCTGCCATACACATTGCCTGCGTTAATCCCGCATGCTTTACTTACATGTGTTCATACCTTGCTTGCTTACACATTGCATGCGTTTCCATGTATGCTTTACTTACATGGGTTTATGCATCTCACAAGAGCTTACTCATTGTATGCGTTACTACAAACTTTACTTACATGTGTTCATTCCTGCCATACACATTGCATGTTTTTCCACGTATGCTTTACTTGTGTTTAGGCAACCTCCCGCGTTGTTATGCTTGTTTCGAATCGCATTGTGATGCCCGCGCCTGCGTCGCATTGTTATGCACCCCCTTCCACCCGCATTGTCATGCATCCCCTCACTTGCGTTGTCACGCACTTTCCATTGCATTGTTATGCACACTTCTAACAAAATTGTACCTGCTAAGTTTTGTTTCTCTTTCAGGCACGATATTGTATGTACGGTTCATTTGAAGCTGGCACAACCAGACGAGTCGCACAGGTATTATATGCACTCCGCGTGAAATGTGGTAAGACTTGCATAATTTTCTTACATCCTTCATGTCGGAATATGTAGGACTGTTGTTCACCTGCTTAAAACTGTTGCATGATTTGCTCATTCTTGGCATAATTATAAGTCATGCTCTTGCATCTTGCATACCATTTGCATTATGGCCCAGCCTCCGGGCACATCTCCGCATGCCTATATTGATTGATTGTCTAAGCCTTCGGCCTTGTCAAAAATGGGTCGTCTCTGGGCTTTGACACTCACTCCTGTCACTTTGTGACTGTCGAGTTCTGTCAAAGAGGGGCAACTGTAGACACCCCATTTTTGATCGACCTTGAGACTTGGTTGTGCTTGCAGGTACACCCAACAACTAGTTCGATTGCTCGCTGAGTACTTGACTGTCGAGGCGGAACGTCACCGGTTCGAGCTTCCCGGACCCTGTATCCTTTCTGCCTTTTTTTTGTACCTTCACTACGTCCTTTCAAAGTGACCTTCTTGGTGCACTGCCGGCCATGGCATGGCACTGCCGGCCATTTCCTTGTGCCCGCCGGCCACTAATGAAGCCCTGCCGGCCATCAGTGAGCCACTGCCGGCCATTACTGATGGCCGGCACCCCTCCTTTCTCAACTGGTTTTCCTCCAGATCTTTTGAGCCAGCTGGTTTTTTGTTTTCTGCCCTCCATACACGTGTATGAAGGGATGGAGCTCTTAAAAAGCCTCTTGAAGAAGCTTCTTCTTGCTCTCTTCTATATAAGCAAGAGGGCTCCCTCTATATCAGGGGTTCAGCCATTTTGAAGAAAAAGACCTCTCATTCTCTCTATATTGTTTGTATTTTGTGCTTAGAAATTGGATTTCCATGCACTTTTACACTACAACACATAGAGATACACCACCACCATTGGACTAAGCTTCTTGGGAGGGATTCTTGAGCTTTGAAAACTGGTTTCCACCCCCTGGAGTTGCTGGTTTCGAAGAGGGTCTTCAAGGGTGAGTATTTTCCCCATTTTTGCACCTTTTTGTACCTCACTTTAGCCCTCCTTGCATATTGATTTGGGCTTTTCTTATAACTGAAAAAAGTCTTGTATTTAAGTGCTTTTGAAGTTTTCTTAAGGTCATTTTGTTGTTAGGGGTGTGTAGCCCCCTTGCATGCTTTGTTTGGCTTTGTTTTAAGCCATTCCTTGAGGCCTCCGAGCTAGCCTTGGTTTGGCCTTCTTACCACTGAAATCCAGTCGATTTTCAGTGGTAAAGGTATGGTTTTGAGGTCCTTAATCAGAGGGGGTGGCCCCCTCTCTTTTGGTTCCTCTTTGCTTGTATTTTTGGCCTTCCAAAGGACCATCCCTCCATGCATTTTTGAGGCTTGGTTCAGGCCTATTTTGGTGACTTTTAGGACCTGCCTTGGCCCTGTCCATGGCTGGTTTGGTCATATTTTGCATGCATCTTGTATGTGTAATGTAACTCCATCCATAGCTCATCAAAGTAGTATGTGTGCTTAGCTTGTGTTGAGTCCATTTAAGTGGGTTTTTGGTGATGTTTTACCATGCCATGAATCTATTTTGGGTTGGTTTTGTCACTCCATGCTTGCATGATGTACTTGTAATGTAAATCCCTTAAACTAGCTTCATATGCTCCATGCTTTGCCATGTCATGTTAGCTTGTTTGGTTTACATTTCAGCATGTATTTGGTCATCATTTGGCATGTCATGACCCTATCCATAGTTGGTTTGATCATCCTTTGCATGCTCCATATAGGTGTAGAACAAATCTTGTTTACTAGCCCTTTGTGCATGGTGTTTTGACTCATCATCCTAGCATATTTTGGCTTCGCTCTAACATGATTTTATGCTTATTTTGGACTGCTCTAGGACTGTTTTGGGCTGCCATGGCCATATCACTCGTGTTTTGTATAGCTATAGTGTAAATGCTTAGGCTAGTCTTGGGTTTTGAGGCCCCTACCATGCCATACATGTGATGTTTGCATGCTTTTCCCTCATTCTATATGCTATTTCAGTCCATGAAATGTTGTCATACACTTGCATTTGACATGCCTTGAATACTTTATAGAGCTTGTGCTTTATGCCTCAAGAATGAGCTTTTGTGCTTGCCATTAAGCCTAAGCCTTTGGCTCATCATTTCAGTGCATTTTGGGTCTTATTATACCATGATGTAACTCTATTTTATGTCGCCCAAGTCATGCCATGTTTGGTTTCAATAGGTGTAGTGCATTGCCTCTTTAAAACCTTGCAAGCTCCATGTTTTTTTTGGCTTTGTGTTCTAGCCTATGTTGGCTAGCTTTGAGCTTAGTTTTGGTCTTGTTTGGACCTGCCCTAAGACTGTTTTAGGTCCCCTCGGCCCCTTGGGATTTGCCTTGTATGGCCTTGGCTTAAGTCCCCTTGCTTACTTTGAGCTTTGAGCATCATAACATGCTATGATTGCATTGTGGATTTGATTTGGCATCGCTTTACATGAAATTTCAGAGCTTGCCTCATTACCATATACCCATGTTTGTTGCTCCTTAAGTGTGCTTAAGAGTTGTCCTCTTTGTGCCTTGATACTTGAGCCACTTGACATACATGTTTGCCTTGCCATTTCATGCTTTTCATGCCATCAATTCATCATTTTGGCCACTGATTTTACCTTAGTTGAGAGCTACCCACATTAGTTTAAGCCCATCCCTTTGCATGTTGTCGCATGCCTGTCTTGCATATTGTTGTATGCTTGCTCCATGTTTGCATGTTGTCGCATGTTAGCCTCATTACATGTTGTTGCATGTTCATGTTGCATTTTGTCATGTTGTCCAAGGTTGTTACCTCACATCATGCATATGTGCTTGTTGCATGTCATTAGCCTTGTCAGGTTGTTCATATTGCATGTTTGCCATGCTTACGTGTTGCGTTGTTTGGATTAAGTGTTAATTTGAGCATGAGGAACGAGGGGCGTTTCATACTTCGAGTGATGGAACGTGTCTCAATTCTCGGTCGCCGAAGCTCTTGATGATTCATGACAGAGTTCTAGGCTTTACTTGCTTTATTTGTGCATTCATTTTCATATTGATTTGCACAAGTTAGATCTTTGGCCATCATGCATCGGGATGCGTGATTGATGGTCGTGGATCCGACTAGGCCTCTCCCTTGATGTTTTGAGGTGATTTGGGGGTGGCATAGTGTGTATACACCCTTGGGAGACCCTCTATTTTCTCTATTTTGTGCTTTGTGGCAGCTCGGTGTCACAGCACACCAGTGGTCGGCAGTGCACCACTGATGGCCGACATACTCTCATCCTTGGCCGGCAGTGCCCTGTTGTTGGCCGGCAGTGCTCCTTTCATGGCTGGCAGGCCACTGGTGAACTCTCCAGCAGTGTTTTGGTAAGTTTCAGCAACAAACATTGGAAGACACCTTGCAAACAGAGCCTCTAAAGAGCTACCGAAAGGCGTTTCGAGGCGAGGAACCGAAGCGAGCATGCATACCCTCCTCTTCTTCAAACAGAGCTGGAGCAATTCTCTTTTATTGCTTACTAGTTAGTTAGCATTTGCTATTTGTAATAATTAATTTGTTAATTAATTAAGTTGTGTAATAATTAGTTGTAACTAGTTATTCATAAGGTTTTGTAATAATTAATTAGCTCGTGAGTTAGTTAATTAGGCGGCTTGTATTATTTATTCGGATCCTTCGAGCGAGGGCACAGTTGTAATAAGTGTGCGTGAGTATGTGAATGTCTTACAACCCCACGTCTTTCTCCCTTTTACTTACCTACTTTTGATGGTTAGTTTAGGGCATGTTTCAATTAGCATACTTATGCTTCGCACATTTGCATTCATTCATTTGTATTGAATTCACCAGGCTCGGCGTATCATACTAACTGCATTGTATTTCAATTTCAAGTTGAATACGCATTAGTTGTAGCATCTCATATGCCATCTTAAAAAAGCCGAGCCTATTGTAGTTGCATTCCTGCATGTGTTGCATTAGCCATCTTAACATGAACTAGGATCATGCAAGTGATTACTAACTAGTTTCTGTTTTGGCTCGGAGTACTCGGTAAGTGTTTATACTTTAGCATCCTTGCATGTGTGTGAGTGACTGCCATGATAGCATGCTTGCCATGAGGCTAACTGCTTATGTGATATACCTGCCTGAATGCCTGTGGGTGAAGGTTGGATTATCTGAGTTGGAATAATGCATTGACTATGAGTTTTAAGCCCACTTGAGAGTGGCAAATCATCTTGTTTTCTAAGCCCACCCGAGGGTGGCAAATCTACGCCTTAGCCTACTTACGAGTAGCACCATCAAACCATTTTCAAATAAACAAACATGAGATGCTTTGTTCCAATTCAGGCGATCCAGTCTATACTTGTATGCTGTGCGCATCACATAGTAAATCTAGGCTAATAACAGGAATAAGAACGCATAATGTTTTCAAAACTCGGTATCATGGTTAGTAGAAGCCGATCTTTGATCGGGCGAGCGGGGGTGCTCACAAAGTGACCTTTCCTAATCGTACCCAAGTTCCCGAGCCGAGGCAACTTTGGTGATGACGGACACGTGGACTTAGGCACGAGTCAGGGTTTCTTAAATTCTCCAAAAATAAAATATTTAGGTGGCGACTCTGTATCTGGCAAAGCAGTCCATGTTTGGCACTTCTTTCTAAAAATCAGTTTTTCAAAACAATTTGCCGGATTTGGACTCTTTGATGATTCACCGGTCTTGCATTGCACTCTGCAAGATTAGATACAGGACCGTGACATTGAGTCCTGAACTGTAGTGAGCCCAAATAAACAAAACGGAATTTCCCTCCCGGGACGTTCAGGGACGTCTACAGTTTCTGGCGACTCTACTGGGGACTTAGAGAACTTGACTCGAACTCATGATATCTGGTTTTGACTACATTTGTGTGTTTCTTTACATTACATTTGCATTGGTGCGCCTAGGACACTGTGTTTGCCGTATGCTATTCTTGAACGGTTTGCCGGCAGCTCGTTTCGAGAAGCGTGCCATAAGGCTGTTCGGTTGCCGGCTCTGCCATGACGGGAACACAAACCCCGGTTTTACTGGGGCACCCTCTTTGACCATTTGACATAGTGCATATCGAAATCCATAGTGACTATTCCAAACTAGGACAGATTACTTACCCGATCATAGGTTGTTTGAAACCGCTGTGTGCGTAGTGAATCCCTAGCTCCTGACAAAATAGGACAGGGAAACCCTACCCCAATATAGGGGTGTTTTGGCTCTAACTTGCTTGTTATGTGCTTTTAGAGTGCGTCTCTATAGGAATGCATGTATCAGTTTACAAGTTTGGGCATCAGGCCTGCAGGCACTAGTTCAGTATTTTGGGTATCAGGCCTGCGAGCACCAGTTCAGTATTTTCAGAATCAGTTATCTGCGGGTATCCGATTCAGTTTTGGGGGCAGTAATTTGGGAATAATGATCAGTGTTGGAGAACAACATTTTCAGCTTATCAACTGTGTATTGTGTATTTATTTTAAGCCGTTATGCTATCCGTTCGTTTGGTTGTTTATTTCCTTATTATTGCTTTATTTATCTTTTTGCTAGGTAGTTTAGCACAATTGCTTCAGACCAAGCAGATATTCCCCAAGCACTCTGGACAAGAGGTCGCCGACTCAATCGATCTGAGGATTTAGTCGACAGACAACCAGTGTTCCACTCTCTACCCCCAGTTATAAGACGAAGATCGAAGAAATGCAGTGTATCCGAGCAAAGATTGCCTGATCAGTGGACTTTGAACTGTCAAGTTGAGCTTCCTGAGGTTACTCCAGAGTTAGACCTACCGGTAGTTTAGATATATCAGAGCAGTATGGCAGGAACGGCCAGAGTTGAGGGAATGATGCGTCAGATGCAGGACACCATGAGAGCCATGCAGCAAGACATTGTTCGTCGAGATGAATTTGCCAAACAACAGGCCGAGATCATGGCCCAGCAGGTAGAGTTAATTGCCAGGCTACAACAACAAACCGGGGCATCTGCTTCACATCAAGCTCCTCCACCACCAGGGGTTTAGACACCCGGGGAAACACCCAATGTACAGGAAGGTACGGACATTCCGGTAGGGCCGGCTCCACCCCCAATTTTACCCCAGCTATCCAAAACACCTACCAATCCATCGGACTCTCCTTTCGAGTTCGAGGTCGACCCTACCGCGTTAAAATTGAGCAAGCTTGAGAAGTTGTTCAAGAAATCCCAAAGGGTGAAGTCTATCCCGGATATTGAGGACGGGTATACTGACGTGGCTGTGACGCTGCCAGACAGGTTCAAAATGCCACAAATCGACCGCTTTGACGGATCTGGGGATCCCATGGTGCATCTCCGTTTGTTCTCCGATATACTTCGGCCGATGGGCCTCACCAGACCGCAGAAGCTTTCATTATTCGACCGGACCCTGTCGGGTGTGGCCACTATCTGGTACGCAAAATTAGAAGATGATGTTAAGTGAAATTGGGATGAGATGGCCGAGGCTTTCATTGCACAGTACTCCTATAACACACAAATCGAGATTACAACCCGTGATCTTGAGATAACAAGGTAGGAGACTAAGGAGAGCTTTTCGGATTTTGTGGCCCGGTGGAGGGCCAAGCCCTCAATGATGACCCTAAGGCCCACTGACAAGGACCAAATTCAGACGATTGTGCGCAATCTCCAGCCAAAACTGATGCAGAAAATGATTGTGCTGCCCTTTCCTACCTTTTCAGATTTGCACGAGATGCGGGTACAAATTGAGGATGCTATGAAACAAGGTCTGATTGACCAAGACAGAGAGCAACCCCGAAGAACCTTCAACCGCAACAACACAGGCACCAGCAATGCCGCAAATGCTAGAGCTTCAAAAATAAGCATGGTCACCACCGTTCCCCCTCCAAGACCTATGGCAGCTACGCCTTTCTCCGGCGCGTCCGGAAGCAACACACAAACCACCAAATACCAACCCAGAAGCCAAAGAACCTTCACGCCTTTATATATGCCCCTGTCCAAGGCTCTAGGGTTATTAATCAGGAAAGGGCACATAAAGCCTCTGGAGCCGAGGCCGTTGCTAGAAAAACTTCCCCCTTCCCATAATCCTGCCAAATACTACGCGTATCACCAACAACATGGTCACGACACTAACCAATGTTTTAGATTGCGTCATGAGATCCAAGATCTCATTGACAAGCAGGTGATTGTGCCTCCAAAAAAACCCAATGTCACAACAAACCCTCTCCCACCGCACAACCAAGCTCCACCTCCCAAAAGAATCAACTTTATCCAGACTGGGGTCGCGTCTTACGATCCTAGTATCTATATCACTCCATCCCACCTACCCAAGCCGGAGGTGCTCCTTCTTGGCTGCACTCACTTGTGCATGTTGGACATCTCCAGAACACAACCCGAACCATTGGTGGTGACTGTTGAACACAGAATAGGGAAGATTTCAGGGGAGAATGGGATTATTGAGTCAAAATCCGAGGAGTCTGGGAGTTTTGCTGAGGAGGTATACAGTCTGAGCGACTACATTCTACCAATAGTCTAGGTTGGGCCAAATGTGGAATTGCCGGCAAGGGCAGAGCTTTATGTGATACAGGGGGATGAATCTGGTCAGAGGGTAGATGACTTGGTAGCTGTGGAAGGGGACTTTGCTAACCTCCAATTTTTCAATGAACAAGATCCAGAGGGCATGGTAGTCAACTGGTCAGATTTTGAGGAGTCAGCAGAGGTCGCCGGGTGGCTTGATGACCTACCAGATGTCGTCGACGAAACTTAGCTGGAACAGGGCCCGGCAGGGGCAAGAACATCAGTAGTGTTCGAAAGGGCCGGAAATCAGAATGCATCGCCGGAGAGCGCCGGTGCTAAGAATTTCACTCAGGACTTGGGCATTGTGAATGCGGGAATTATTAAACAGCTAGTTGTACTGACGCAGTTGGAACAGAAAAGATTTGGTGACTCTGAGAGAATCAGGAAAGCTAAAGCCCCTGAGGGGATTGAAAGTGTTGTGTGCACAAGGCCAGAGAATGCTGCGAGCATGTGGACGAAGAATACTGCGAGTGTAATTGTACCAGAGCCAGACAGTTGTCTGTTGGCTGCCGACGGAATGTGGTGGGAGGACAATGATCTATGTCTTGCCCACACGGATGAGGATTGGGGGAGCAACCAGCCAGACGATACCTGCTACATCGACGAAGTCGATCACATGACTAGAAGCGGGCGGTATTTCAGGCCCCCACATCTAGATCTGCCAGAGGCGTCTGGGAAGGATAAGGAGGCAGAGAAATAGAAAGAGAAGCAACTCGAAGAAGAAGCTGTACTGAAGTGGCTGAAAAAGATACATGCAGACATCTTCATTTGGGGACTGCTTATGGCATCGCGAGTGCATCGACAAGCCGTCTTATCGGCCATCGACAAGGCCAAGCTCTCGATAGACACCACGCCTGAACAGCTGGTGGGCTTAGTTTTTCCGGGAGGAGTTACCCCGATGTTGACCTTCTCCGATAAAGAATTGCCACCTGTGGGTGCGAACCATAACAAGCCATTCTACATCTCTGTGGAGTGTAGAAACAAATAGATTCTGGTGGTTCTTGTTGATACCGGATCCGCCATCAATGTGTGCCCGGCAAGGACTGCGTATGCAATCGGTTTAAAGACCGCAAACTTTGTGCCAACAGCTCAGGTGATTCGGGCATATGACAATACGAGCAGAGAAGTAATGGGGACAGTGAAAATTCAGACCAAGGTTGGGCCAGGACAAGATGAAATAGACTTTCATGTCTTAGAAGTTCCTGTAACTTTCAATCTGCTCTTGGGGCGGCCGTGCCTGCACCAGGTGAAGGAAGTGTCGTCCACCTTCCATCAAATAATGAAATACCCCCATGGGAAGGGAGTAGCCATTGTCTTTGAAAATTCATCAATCCATCCACCGCCAGAAGTATCTACGCCAGTTTTGGAAATTGAGCACGGTATGGAGGATGTGTTCATGTCGGGTTTTACCTTAGCCAAGGCTCGGGTTGTGCAAAACATCATGGCTGTTAATGAGGGGTTGTATGTTAGTGCTCAATCAGTATACCTCATGAATAAACTCCAACACATCCCTGGGATGGGATTGGGAAAGAGCGGCCGGAAGGGCGTCGCAGCATTGGCCGAAGTGCCACACAACCCACATATCTTTGGCTTGGGTTATCTACCCACCAAAGAGGATTGGATAAGGAAAGGCAAGGATATGGCTGGGAGAGCCAGAGCGAAGCAGGCAGGGAAGCCTTTTGAGCTGATGCACCGGCCCATCCAGGGTACCCTAAACGGACGCTTCGTCCGGGAGGGGGAGGACTTTCCATTTTGTGGCTTCCCAGAGCCGTGGCTGAACGCAGAGAGGAAGCGCGTGCCACGGTTTGAAATTTTCTTTGACCTACAATTATTTGGGGATGGCGTTTCCAAAGAGCAGACGGACCCATTAACTGAGGTTGAGCAGAATAAGAAAGTAGAGTCTGAGGACGCTGAAAGTGAAATGGGAGTAGCGTTGGCGTGTCTACTTTCAGATCCTCCGATCGAACAGAAGTGCTTGGGGGATAACTTCTCGGTATGCATGATCGGGAATGAAACGGCTACGGG
>NW_021025243.1:266576-280739 GCF_004153795.1 Camellia sinensis
GTTAAACTTTGCTCATCTAGTAAGAGAGAACAATAGGTTCGCAGATTCACTAGCAACTCTATCTTCCATGATAGACATCCCTTTCGGAGTCCAGATGCGTCCGATCATCATTGACCAAAAGTTTACGCCGGTATACGAAGTGATTGCTGCCATAGATGAGGTTCAGGATGGGAACCCCTGGTATTACGACATTTGGAATTTCTTGGAGAAGGAAGCATATCCGCTAGGGGCAAATGCCAAGGATAAAGGGGCAATCAGAAGAATGGTCGTTCAGTTCATCATCTGCGGGGGTAAATTGTATAAGAGAGGTCATCTGGGAATGCATAAGCTATGCGTTGAAGCTGAAGAATCGAAACGCCTGATGGAGGCCATCTATGGAGGGGAATACGGTGCGCATATGAACGAGGTCTTGCTAGCACGAAAGATTCTCAGACAAGGTTACTATTGGTCCACCATGGAGGAAGATTGTATCGGCTTTCTTTGGCGATGCCACAAGTGTCAGATCCATGCAAATCGCATGAACATTGCGCCGTCGAAGCTGTACAATATGACTTCGCCATGGCCATTTTCAGTTTGGGGAATCGATGTGATCGGGGCTGTCACTCCAAAAGGGTCAAATGGGCATGAGTTCATCCTAGTCGCGATAGATTATTTCACGAAGTGGGTTGAGGGCCAATCTTATGCGGTGTTGAAAGCGTAGCACGTTGCAAAGTTTATCAGGAACAACATCATCTGTCGCTACGGGATTCTGAACGAGATTATTTCAGATAATGGTTCTCACTTCAAGAAGGAAGTGATTGATTTGTTGGAAAAATACAATGTGGCTTTTCATAAGTCATCCACCTATCGGCCGCAAACCAATGGAGCGGTCGAGGCCGCTAACAAGAATATCAAGCACATACTGCAGAAGATGGTGGAAACCTACCGGGATTGGCCAGATAAGCTGCCGTTTGCTCTGTGGGGCTACCGGACTTCAATTAGAACTTCTACTGGGGTGATTCCGCATTCATTGGTTTATGGGATGGAGGCCGTTCTACCTATTAAAATTGAGGTTCCGTCTTTGTGAGTGCTGCCTGAGTGTCAGATAGCCGCAGCAGATTGGCAACAGAGCAGATTTGAAGAACTCATGCTCTTTGACGAGCGCAGACTGAAAGCACTGTACCATGTTCAAGGTTATCAGTGCAGAATTGCCAGGGCTTTTAACAAGAAAGTTAAGTCCAAGAATCTAAAAGAAGGAGATTTGGTGCTCAAGGACAACCGAGCTCCCATCCACGACCTAAGAGGCAAGTCCATACCCAATTGGACTAGTCCCTGCATCATTAAGTCTATTTGGTCAGGTTGAGCTGTGGTTCTGACGGATCTAGATGACCTAGAGTTCTCCCAATCGATCAACATGGACAAGTTGAAGAAATATTACCCCTGAGAGGCTCGCTAGGCCGAAAACCCGAAAGGGCGACCTAAGCAAAATTCAGAGCACAAAAAATTGAAATTATAAAAATTGAGCTCGCAAGGTTAAAAACCCGTAAAGGGTAGCCTTGGCAAAAGTTTGAGTGTAGAGGGAGAGTGAAAATACTTGAGTGAACCCGAGCCTGAACTACGTAAGGCTTGATTCCCATCTTTGGGATACATAGGCAACTTCATCCTGAAGTTCAGCCATAAAATTTTCCCCGATCAACTTTGTCCATTTGATCATCTCGGCCATCTTTGCCTATTCAGCATTCAAGAGTTTGGTTATGATCTCCGGTGCAGTGCTCTTTAGACTAGGGGCAACTTTCCGTTGCTGTACAGTGTCGCGGTACTATTCAGACTAGGGGCAACTTTCCAGTTGCTGGGATCCGGGGTTGTGCATTTCAGTGACAGATTTCAGGCGTGTCCAGTTCTGATCCATATCGAAAATGGTTTTGAAAAGTTTTAATAAAAGTTGACTTTGTTCAAAATTAATCTTTTTACAACTTAGACCATTTTTGGACCCAAGCAGAAAATTTTCAGTACCAACAACCTTCAATTTCATTGATTTCAATACAGAGTTCTCATGCTCTTGCATACAAATTGAAGTTACGTTTTATTACATTCATAAGAAAACTTGAAAGTACTATTAAAGCAATAAATCCGGGGCATAGATAAGTCAAGTGTTCCTGCGCCCCCTCCCAGAGTTGGTCGAAGCCTCTGATGCCAAAGTGGGCCCTTCCTGTGCCTCTTCATTGAGCCAATCTAAGCACTCATCAGACAAAGTTTAACTGAAAGTGGGAGCGGGGGTCAGGAGCTCTCTAGTCCTCCATGCTGCGGCATAACAGGTAAGTTGTGTGCCTCGAACCGGGAATGCAGCAGGGTACTCTATCCACTCTGGCAAGCAAGTCTGATCATGTCCGAACTGGCGCCGGAACCGGAATGGAAAATAGAAGACACAGTGTGTCATGCCAATCAATTGAATCCCAAGTTGACGGTTCATGTTGTAACTCATTGCCGGTAGATTGAGCCAAGGGTAGCGCCAAGCGATGAGATTTACAGACAAACTGCACATCCTGTTGTACCACCACCCCTCATCCAGGGCATCGACCAGGCATTGTCGAAAAAAGTAGCTGCGAGCTGATTATGCTGGGCAAGACTCCACAATCTGTAACTTGTCCATTAACCACACCTGGGGAGGGATGAAAAATGAGAGAATAAAGAATAGAGAGATGTACGATGAGAGAAAAGTAAGAAAAGGGTTTTGTGAGAAAAATCGAGTCTGAGGGCCGAGTGATGTGAGTAATACATATGTGAGATTGGGTGGGAAATATTACCTGCAATAGTAGTGGACTCCCCGCAAGCCTACCCGTCTCCCGACAATGAAAAGCGTCTAAGCCCATCAATGTTTCAGCCAATGTCATGGCAATGCAGCTCTTGTTCTCCTTCAAACCTTGGGCAACCTCGATCAACCGGACACTGAATCCTCCGGAGCCTGGGGCAAACAAGAAATGAGATAGTAAGCATAGGCAAAGCGCGTGTCGCCGATAGCCCTGCCAATAATGGTCGCCGCGGTCACCAGCATCAGAAAACCGACAAACCAAGTTTGGGATGTCCAGCTCCCCATCATGAATCAATGATCGAGCATCATGCAAAGTGGGGCCGCACATTTGTCCTCGGGCTTGGACGTGGCCAAATCGGAGTTGAGGCAAGATTTCCTCGTTACGCTCAGATTCCATCAAAGCTTGGAAATCCTCGAAGGTAGGACACATCTCTTGCCCGCTAAAGCTAAAGACATGTGTTACCGGATTCCAAAACCTTGTCGCGGCACGGAGGAAAGGAAGATGCAGCAGAGTACGGCCCAGCGTGAATAGTGCATTCAAGCCGAAGCCTCAGAAGTTCAGCTTTTCCGAGCCATCTAGAGAAGCGATCCAATTTGTGAGGTTTTGGACAAGGAGTGCTTCCATTTGGTGCAAATTTGAGCTGAAATGAAGAGAATCGTGAAGCTGGAACTCATATAGAAGATAAGGAAGTGAGTGGAGGACAGATGTCGTCATTTCAGAGAGTCTGTCATCGATGGCCAGCAGTGGGTCATCAGTGGCCGGCAGTGGCACACTGATGGCCGACAGGGCTCCATTGATGGCCGGCAGTACTTCCCTCTTGCTCATTGGCTTCCTCACTGAAGACCCAGTTGTCCGTTGCAGTGGAGTCCTATCCCTTGTGTCTTTCAAGGTCTTGTTTTGTCCTGTTGGACTTTGTCGTGCCCTGTTTAAGGCGTATTATTTTATTTTTCTGTGTCAGGTTGTAATTATCTTCCTTTCATTTATCGAGTTGTTGCAATTTGCTTATCGATTTGTAACTTGCTAGGCTTTGTTTTGTTTATCGAGTTTTTTTGTTATTAGTCAATTCACTACCTAATTAGTGCAATTTGAGCGTTTGGTTTTCAAAACAAAAACTTCGATTTCATTTACATTGTTGTGTAAAGTAATGCGATGCGATGCAATGCATGTACAAACGAAACAATTTTTCAACAAAAAGGTTGTTTTCATTCCGTCATAGTTTCTTTTCACAAAAGAGATTGGTTTTAAACCAAATCTGCCTAACGCAGTACAATGTGCAAAACTACTAGTAAAAAGGAAAATAAAACAAAAAGAGGATCAGCATCTGAAGTAGCAAAATGTCCGAATCAGCGCCAGTGGCCTCAAGTGCGGGAATACGTCCTGGTCCTCTTCCTGGACGAAGGTCCAGGACCTCCACTGTCAGCATCTGACTCTGAATCTGACTGCGGACTCATCACCTCCTCATCAAACTCATCATCATCAGGGGCAGGCCCCCGTGAACTAGTCCCTCGTCCTGCTCCCTCTGCTGTTCGAGGAGGTGCTGAAGGGCCCACCCCTGCTCATGCTGGAACACCCGATGGGCCTAGCAGCAAGAAAGGATCTGAAGGAGGGACAATCCACCAAAATGCATTAGCAATCAAAATGTATCAGATGCAAAAAAAAAATGATGTACTGTGAATAGTGAATGATTTGCAGTGAATGTATGCCATGAGTGGTGTATGGGAACAATGTATCAGATCAATGCAGTGTGTAAGTCGTACAAATGATGGTGTGTGAAGAAAAGACTTCATGGCACGAAGTGCAGTTTGAACGAACTTACCAGAATGCTGTAGATAGGGGTGTGCATAATACCGCCAAAACCGCCAAAACCGCACCGAACCGCACCACCAAGGCAAATCCGTTATTATTTGCCAATCGAACCACCGGTTTTTGGTAAGAAAAATGGCAAATTCTATTGACACTTTTATCAATTCGTCGGTTTCTATTTTTCTTCCAAACCGCACCGACCCGCACCGCTATTAAATCATGTTTTATAAGATTCTAAAAATTCTTTTTTACTTAAGTTTGCTTGTTGTTCTATACCTTAGAATATAGTATTACATTAATGCTCGAGGGGAATTCAAGATGTCAGTAATCCAAAATAAAGTTGGATTCCAATTCACTTTTCAAGATGCTTAACATCACGGTATCTCTCGTCTTTTTTTTACTCTTTGATTTAAGTTTTGTAATTTGAATTATATTTTTTACAAACCGCCAATCCGCCTGAACCGCCAAGGCAAATCCACCATTATTTGCCAACCGAACTGCCGGTTTTTGATAAGAAAAATGGCAAATTCTAGTGACACTTTTATCAATCCGCCACCCGCTATACGGTTTCTATTTTTCTCTCAAACCGCACCGACCCGCACCGCGCACACCCCTAGTTGTAGATACTGAGTAGGTCCATGCTCGTCTGCAACATCCTCATCACTGAAGCCGTCATCGCCAGAGACTGACGAGTGTACTCAATGGGAGCCTGCAAAAATGATTGAAATCATTAGTACTCGGCAGAATATCAAGTGAAATCAAATGACTGTACAAGGGATGACAGTGTAGTATATACCGGAGTTGAGCCATAACCTCCGACAAGCTCGTGACTAGCTGGAGGAGGAGCAAAGGGAATCTCTCCAGCTCGCCCTCGAAGTGTCATAGTAGCAGGCAGCACTGGCCATCCAGACCCCTCTCTCTCCTCAGGACCTCTCCTCCTACGAGACCTGGTCGCTCCGCCTCTGCCTCTCATAGCTGGAGCCCTCGCTCCCTCTCCTCCTCGGACACCAGTCAAAGGCTACATCAGATGTGTCTGAATGAAGGTCGCGTAGTCGCCCTCGGCATGGAAGTAATCTGTCTCCAACCCTACCATGAACTGGATCACCTGGTCGGTGGATAACACATGTGCCTCCCTCATCGATGATGGAGGTGGCATCGGTACAAATGGGTCAGGTAACCCCAAAGTCTGACGCACAAAGCGCTCACTCAGAAACCAGGCCCGACAGATCGGCCCCTCGAAGAGGATACGGTACTGAGACATAATCTGGGCAACGCGATACTGATTGCGGAGCCCTGACGGAATCACCTCCCATGGTCACCATATAATCTGAGAAAGAGAACCAACAAGATGATCAGTCGTCAAATAACTAAGGCAGGTGCATTGGGTTAATTGAAATAATCTTATTGCAGACTTACCTCGCGCACCGTAACTGTGTCAAAATACTGTCGGAAGAACATGAAGCTCTCCCGAGTCCTACGACGGAGCGGACCGTCATATACATCAGAGAATGGGACCGTCACTGTAGTCTCCTCCACCGGATCTGGAGCAAGCACCGAGAAGTATGCATATACCCAAAGCTGTTGAACAGATGTGATCAGTATAGCGTATGAACAAGACTGCAGAAAGTAGAATGCAGTACAGTACATAACAGATGCAGGCCTAGAAAGGTGGACATTAGATCCTGTGTGCAGTGTATGGTGTGTAGTGTGCAGCATGTATGGTGTACAGAAAATGCAAAGCAGAAAGCATGCAGTGTGATAGTAAGTACATAGAGTACAAATGTTGAACAAAGCAAAACGTACAAATGCTAGGCAAAGTAATGAAAAGGGGAATTAGGTTGTGCACCTCCCAAGCTCGCCAGTAGCCTCCAACCACCCTCCCACGCATTCGAGAAGTGGAGCTCATGTATCCATAAAGAGTGGTGAGGCCGACTGCGCCCCAATTGTAGGAGCGGACCCGCAGAAGCACCACCAAGGCACTCAAGAAGTACAAACCCACGGTATTCCACCTGTTCAAAAACAAGGTGGTACCAAAATGGAACATGAGGAAGCCCCTGGCGTACTGCTCCACTCCCTCATCGGTCTCAGGATCCTCCTCGCGGAACTGTTCCTCGAACCAAGAGTATCTAACCATACCCGCTCGAGCAAGGGGTGGACGTGCTCCAAGCAACACATCTCATGCATCCACCCACTCCCCCATGTCGGGATCTAGGGGAATCGGATCACCTCCCACGTCTAGACCGATGATCATAGCAAAATCAAAAGGAGTCATGGTCATCTCCCCTGCTGTGGAAAATTGGAAGAAATTGGTGGTGTCCGACCACCTCTCCACAAGAGCCCCCAGGAGAGGGCGACTCGCTATCACCCGTATCAGGCTACAGCAAAATATACCGAAGCCGGTCTCGTTGACAATCCGACGGACCCCCGCGTGGAGCCCATCGTACCAATCTCGAGCGGTCGTAGCGCCGTAGCCTCGGAAGAAGCGAGATCCCTCCTATTGAAAATGCAGTTCAAATCAGATCAGCAATGTATTGAAAATATAGTTCAGATCAGATCAGTGATGCATTGAAAATACAGTTACATCCACAGTAGTGATGTGTCAAAGATGCATTCGAATTCAGAGTAGTGACGCATGAGATGCGATTGTGTACAGTACATACAGGGCAGTGATGTGTAAAGTACAGCCAAGTGCAGATCAACAATGTATGAAATACAGTCAGATCAAAACATGTGATGTAATCAGATCGAAATAGCGCAAGAAATACAAGCGATCGAAAGTAATATTACAGAAAAGCAGAGATGGTACCTCCACGGCAATGGCCGACAAGCGAGACATCGACTCTCTTAACAAGAGGTCATCTGGCACATCCTCATCAAAATCGGTAAAAGTATGGATGCCTCCTACCACCGGAATGATGTGAGTCTCCAGATGGTACACCACAAGGTCGAAGGGACGTACGTCCAATGGTAACGGCTAAGGATCAACCTCTGGCTCAGTCACAAACTCTGCCGCTAACTCTACTCGAGGAAGTGCGGGGAAGCCCTCGCCATGAGGCACATCGCCAGCCATCTGAAATGGATGCAAAAGAATGATGCGAAAATGAGCAAAAATGAGCAAAATGTTGAAATTTTGAATAAACTCAAACCCTAAGAGAGAGAAAATTCAAGAAAAGTTGAAAAACCTGGGAAAGTGAACTAACTTCGAGAGAAGATCAGGGGAAATGATCCTTGAATACGGGAAATGATGAAAGAAGCCTCAGATGCAATTTTTGATCGGTTTAAATAGAAGAAAATCAAGAACCCTTAGTGATGCAAGGTTGTATAGGGTGTTGGGAAACACATAGAACGCGCGAATCTAGAGAGAAGGCACACCTAGGAAGGAAGAAAATTGATTTCTATGGAAGGGTTTGTGAAGAAATGGGTTGGTTTTGAGCCTATTTAAAGACCCACGGCTTAAAAGCCCCTTTTGCCTGAATCTGCCACCAATGGCCGGCAGGGGCACATCGGTGGCCGGCAGCCTGTTGTCGATGGCCGGCAGTGTATGCTGATGGCCGGCGATGGCCGGCAGTTGCCCCTAGTGACCAACAGCCTCATATCAACTTTCTTTGCCTATTTGATCTTAATATGTGTCCCTGGGCCCCGACAATCCCGAGGAATGCTCAAAACTTTATTCGAAACGCCTCCGTGGGAACTCGGGAATCACGTCCTCAATATACGATGGTTGGGACGTACGTCCAATGGTAACGGATGAGGCTCAACCTCTGGCTCAGCTGCAAACTCTGCCGCTAACTCTACTGGAGGAAGTGCGGGGGAGCCCTCGCCATGAGGCACATCGTCAGCCATCTGAAATGGATGCAAAAGAATGATGCGAAAATGAGCAAAATGTTGAAATTTTGAATAAACTCAAACCCTAAGAGAGAGAAAATTCAAGAAAAGTTGAAAAACCCAGGAAAGTGAACCAACCTCGAGAGAAGATCGGGGGAAATGATCCTTGAATGCGGGAAATGATGAAAGAAGCCTCAAATGCAATTTTTGATCGGTTCAAATAGAAGAAAATCAAGAACCCTTAGTGATGCAATGTTGTATAGGGTGTTGGGAAACGCATAGAACGCGCGAATCTAGAGAGAAGGCACACCTAGGAAGGAAGAAAATTGATTTCTATGGAAGGGTTTGTGAAGAAATGGGTTGGTTTTGAGCCTATTTAAAGACCCACGGCTTAAAAGCCCCTTTTGCCTGAATCTGCCACCAATGGCCGGCAGGGGCACATCGGTGGCCGGCAGCCTGTTGTCGATGGCCGGCAGTGTATGCTGATGGCCGGCGATGGCCGGCAGTTGCCCCTAGTGACCAACAGCCTCATATCAACTTTCTTTGCCTATTTGATCTTAATATGTGTCCCTAGGCCCCGACAATCCCGAGGAATGCTCAAAACTTTATTCGAAACGCCTCCGTGGGAACTCGGGAATCACGTCCTCAATATACGATGGTTTGCACCAATTAGGGCGCACGAGGTGTATCCTTTTGACGCATCCCAAACCCTCTGGGAGGTAAACCGAAGGTGTCCTTTTAAGATGTCTTTATTAAGCATCTTTTTCTTCTGTTGGTGTCAATTACCATTCGTCTGTTACAATAAACACCCATCTAGTTCATATGCATTGTTTTGCATATCTCTAAAATGCATTGTCATGCGTTTTCTCTATCATGCATTGTCATGCGTTCTCCTCATCACGCATCGTCACGCGCACCTTACATGCATTGTCATGCATTTTCTTGTCACACATCGTTATTCACTTCCTTATCATGAGTTGTCATAATTTCCTGCTATACACATTATCTGCGTTAATCTCGCATGCTTTACTTACATGTGTATATGTATTCTTAGGCGGTTACACATTGTATACGTTTCGACGTGTGCTTTACTTACATGTGTTCATACCTTGCTTGCTTACACATTGCATGCGTTTCCACGCATGCTTTACTTACATGTGTTTATGCATCTCACAGGAGGTTACACATTGTGTGCGTTACTGCATACTTTACTTACACGTGTTCATCCCTGCCATACACATTGCCTACGTTAATCCCGCATGCTTTACTTACATGTGTTCATACCTTGCTTGCCTACACATTGCATGCGTTTCCACGTATGTTTTACTTACATGTGTTTATGCATCTCACAAGAGGTTACACATTGCATGCGTTAATCCCGCATGCTTTACTTACATTTGTTCATTCCTGTACACATTGCCTGCGTTAATCCCGCATGCTTTACTTACATGTGTTCATACCTTGCTTGCTTACACATTGCATGCGTTTCCACATATGCTTTATTCACATGTGTTTACGCATCTCACAAGAGGTTACACATTGTATGCGTTACTGCATACTTTACTTACATGTGTTCATTCCTTCCATACACATTGCATGCTTTTCTTCGTATGCTTTACTTACATGTGTTTAGGCAACCTACCGCGTTGTTATGCTTGTTTCGAATCGCATTGTTACAACACGCGCCTGCGTCGCATTGTTATGCACCCCCTTCCACCCGCATTATCATGCATCCCCTCACTTGCGTTGTCACGCACTTTCCATTGCATTGTTATGCACACTTCTAACAAAATTGTAACTGTTAAGTTTTGTTTCTCTTTCAGGCACGATATTGTATGTACAGTTCATTTGAAGCTGGCACGACCAGACGAGCCGTACAGGTATTATATGCACTCCGCGTGAAACGTGGTAAGACTTCCATAATTTTCTTACATCCTTCCTGTCGAAATATGTAGGACTGTTGCTCACCTGCTTAAAACTGTTGCATGATTTGCTTCATTACAGCATTCTTGGCATAATTATAAGTCATGCTCTTGCATCTTGCATACCATTTGCATTATGCCCCAGTCTTCGGGCACATCTCCGCATGCCTATATTGATTGATTGCCTGAGCCTTCGGCGTTGTCAAAAATGGGTCGTCTCTGGGCTTTGACACTCACTCCCATCACTTTGTGACTGTCGAGTTCTGTCAAAGAGGGGCAACTGTAGACACCCCCTTTTTGACCGTCCTTGAGACTTGGTTGTGCTTGCAGGTACACCCAACAACTAGTTCGATTGCTCACTGAGTACTTGACTGTCGTAGCGGAACGTCACCGGTTCGAGCTTCCTAGACCCTGTATCCTTTCTGCCTTCTTTTTGGACCTTGACTTGGTCCTTTCAAAGTGACCTTCTTGGTGCACTGCCGGCCATGGCATGGCACTGCCAGCCATTTCCTTGTGCCTGCCGGCCACTAATGAAGCCCTGCTGGCCATCAGTGAGCCACTGCCGACCATTACTGATGGCCGGCACCCCCCCTGTCTCAGCTAGTTTTCCTCCAGATCTTTTGAGCCAGCTGGTTTTTTGTTTTCTGCCCTCCATACACGTGTATTGAGGGATGGAGCGCTTAAAAAGCTTCTTGAAGAAGCTTCTTCTTGCTCTCTTCTATATACGCAAGTGGGCTCCCTCTATATCAGGGGTTTAGCCCTTTTGAAGAAAAAAACCTCTCCTTCTCTCTGTATTGTTTGTATTTTGGGCTTAGAAATTGGACTTCCTTGCACTTTTACACTACAACACATAGAGATACACCACCACCATTGGACTAAGCTTCTTGGGAGGGATTCTTGAGCTCTGAAAACTGGTTTCCACCCCCTAAAGTTGCTAGTTTCGAAGAGGGTCTTCAAGGGTGAGTATTTTTCCCATTTTTGCACCTTCTTGTACCTCACTTTAGCCCTCCTTGCATATTGATTTGGGCTTTGCTTATAACTGAAAAAAGTCTTGTATTTAAGTGCTTTTGAAGTTTTCTTAAGGTCATTTTGTTGTTAGGGGTGTGTAGCCCCCTTGCATGCTTTGTTTGGCTTTGTTTTAAGCCATTCCTTGAGGCTTCCGAGCTAGCCTTGGTTTGGCCTTCTTACCACTGAAGTCCAGTGGATTTTTAGTGGTAAAGGTGTGGTTCTGAGGTCCTTAATCAGAGGGGGTGGCCCCCTCTCTTTTGGTTCCTCTTTGCTTGTATTTTTGGCCTTCCAAAGGACCATCCCTCCATGCATTTTTGAGGCTTGGTCCAGGCTTATTTTTATGACTTTTAGGACCTGCCTTGGCCCTGTCCATGGCTGGTTTGGTCATATTTTGCATGCATCTTGTATGTGTTGAGTAACTCCATTCATAGCTCATCAAAGTAGCATGTGTGTTTAGCTTGTATTGAGTCCATTTCAGTGGATTTTTGGTGATGTTTTACCATGCCATGAATCTATTTTGGGTTGGTTTTGTCACTCCATGCCTGCATGATGTACTTGTAATGTAAATCCCCTAAACTAGCTTCATATGCTCCATGCTTTGCCATGTCATGTTAGCTTGTTTGGTTTACATTTCAGCATGTATTTGGTCATCATTTGCATGTCATGACCCTATCCTTAGTTGGTTTGATCATCCTTTGCATGCTCCATATAGGTGTAGAACAAATCTTGTTTACTAGCCCTTTGTGCATGGTGTTTTGACTCATCATCCTAGCATATTTTGGCTTCGCTCTAACATGATTTTATGCTTATTTTGGACTGCTCTAGGACTGTTTTGGGCTGCCATGGCTATATCACTCGTGCTTTATATAGCTATAGTGTAAATGCTTAGGCTAGTCTTGGGTTTTGAGGCCCCTACCATGCCATACATGTGATGTTTGCATGCTTTTCCCTCATTCCATATGCTATTTCGGTCCATGAAATGTTGTCATACACTTTCATTTGACATGCCTTGAATGCTTTATAGAGCTTGTGCTTTATGCCTCAAGAATGAGCTTTTGTGCATGCCATTAAGCCTAAGCCTTTGGCTCATTATTTCAGAGCATTTTGGGTCTTATTATACCATGATGTAACTCTGTTTTATGTCGCCCAAGTCATGCCATGTTTGGTTTCAATAGGTGTACTGCATTGCCTCTTTAAAACCTTGCAAGCTCCATGTTTTTTTTGGCTTTGTGTTCTAGCCTATGTTGGCTAGCTTTGAGCTTAGTTTTGGTCTTGTTTGGACCTGCCCTAGGACTGTTTTAGGTCCCCTCGGCCCCTTGGGGTTTGCCTTGTATGGCCTTGGCTTAAGTCCCCTTGCTTACTTTGAGCTTTGAGCATCATAACATGCTATGCTTGCATTGTTGATTTGATTTGGCATCACTTTACATGAAATTTCAGAGCTTACCTCATTACCATATACCTATGTTTGTTGCTCCTTAAGTGTGCTTAAGAGTTGTCCTCTTTGTGCCTTAATACTTGAGCCACTTGACATACATGTTTGCCTTGCCATTTCATGCTTTTCATGCCATCAATTCATCACTTTTGGCCACTGATTTTACCTTAGTTGAGAGCTGCCCACATTAGTTTAAGCCCATCCCTTTGCATGTTGTCGCATGCCTGTCTTGCATATTGTTGTATGCTTGCTCCATCTGTGCATGCTATCGCATGCTAGCCTCATTACTTGTTGTTGCATGTTCATGTTGCATTTTGTCATGTTGTCCAAGGTTGTTACCTCACATCATGCATATGTGCTTGTTGCATGTCAATAGCCTTGTCAGGTTGTTCATATTGCATGTTTGTCATGCTTACGTGTTGCATTGTTTGGATTAAGTGTTAATCTGAGCACAAGGAACGAGGGGCGTTTCATACTACGAGTGATGGAACGTGTCTCAATTCTCGGTCGCCGAAGCTCTTGATGATTTATGATAGAGTTCTAGGCTTTACTTGCTTTGTGCATTCATTTTCATATTGATTTGCACAAGTTGGATCTTTGGCCGTCATGCATCGGGATATGTGATTGATGGTCGTGGATCCGACTAGGCCTCTCCCTTGATGTTTTGAGGTGATTTGGGGTGGCATAGTGCGTATACATCCTTGGGAGACCCTCCATTTTCTCTATTTTGTGCTTTGTTGCAGCTTGGTGTCACAGCACACCAGTGGCCGATAGTGCACCACTGATGGCCGACATACTCTCATCCTTGGCCAGCAGTGCCCTATTGTTGGCCGGCAGTGCTCCTTTCTTGGCCGGCAGGCCATTGGTGAACTCTCTAGCAGTGTTTTGGTAAGTTTCAGCAACAAACACTGGAAGACACCTGTAGCACGTCCGCGAGGGACCCCGCTACAGTTCGGACTCAATTTGTGTCACGGTTCTTAATCTTGAACCAAAGAGTCCAAATCTGGCAAATAGTTTTGAGAAAACATATTTTAGGAAAGAAGTGCCAAACATGGACTGCTTTGCCAGATACAGAGTCGCCACCTAAATATTTTTTATGGGGGATTTAGGAAACCCTGACTCGATGCCGAAGGCCACATGTCCGTCATCACCAGAGTAGCCTCGGCTCTGGAGCTAGGGTACAATTGGGGAAGGTCAGCTATGAGCACCCCCTCTCGCCCGATCCGAAGATCGGCCTCTACTAACCGTGATATCTAGTTTTGAAAACTTTATGTGTTCTTATTCCATTTATTAGCCTAGAATTACTACGTTATGCGTACAGCACACACGGAAACAATTGTCGGTTGCATGGCCCGTCTGCTGGTGGTACGCGCAGTACTGGGCA
>NW_021025243.1:292355-310735 GCF_004153795.1 Camellia sinensis
AGCAAACATTAAAGGTTAAGTTCTATTATTAAAGCCAAAACACTCATTTCCTCAAATCATAATACTACACTGAAACTAACCATACATAAAATTTACCTAAGATACCAGAAGGTAAGGCATTAAAAAAAAAAAACAAAAGACTATCAAAGTATCCAAAGATTACTGACCGGTGCATAAATGACTTTTGTGCCTCGCTTTCCATATTGGCTATTTTATCCAACAATGTCTTTGTAGTACCTTGGCCATCACCAGCATCCTTTTCAGGAAAACAATGCCTAATCAATATATCTGAAAAATGTTGTGGGATGAGAGAGAAAGTGAGGCGTTTTAGAGAGAGAGAGAGATGTAAACAGAGGAGAAGTTGTTGTTGTGACTCAGCGTGAAGATGACGAAGAGGTGCGAAATTCATGTGGAAGTTACCCAGGACTTTCAAACGGAAAACTGACCAATGTTTGATTGCCACGTCAATTAAATTGGTTTTTGATTGGTTAGTTTGGAGTAATTGGTTGAGATATGTGAGGGAACGTGGGTTGGGTGGGGTGGGGTGGGGTGGATGTGGATATATTTATTTATTTATTTATTTTTATTATCTAATTACAGGTGACAAAAGCTGGAGATAAAAGTTGGGCTTCATGACACCAAAATTGGTGTTGGCTTTTAATAATAGAATAGATTATAATAGCAAAGTTTTATTATAAACTTAAAGCCAAATATCAGAAACTTAACAAATATACAGAACTGTTCTCAAGATCACAAGCTTGAAGTTATTTGAATAGAAATTAACAGAGATTAACTAAAAAGATGAATACCATGCTCATTCCCACCCATGGGCTTTGCAATGATCACCTTAACATGGCAATTCACTGTATCCCTAGAATTATGCTCGGATCAAAAACTGGCTGTGACCCACGGACAGCAGCCAAACCAGTTATAACACTACAACATCTCATGGTAAGAACCAAAGCATGCAGTCAATGAGAATGGGAAGGAACAAATATTGTGGCTGCTGCACAAATGGGATTTAAAAAAATTTTGAAGAGAGAGAGAGAGAGCAACAACCTACAATGCAAAAAATGGAAAACTGGACCATTAGCTTGGTGAGTTGTGACAGCAATGACCAAAATGGATGTAGATAATAAGCTTATTATTTTTAACATTTGCAGCAATTATACTCCCATCATTCATGGTAAATGAATGTTCTAAATAAAACATAATGTCAAATGCAGTATTGACCACTAGAAATAAAAAACAGTTGCTGAGGGCCACAAAGGGTCCAGGAATGTTAACTACAAGAATTCTTCTTCTGTAGTTAAAGTGGAATTGAGTGATTGACTTACTTAACATACAGAATGAAAAAGTCTTCCACAATAAACTTGCCATCCATCACAGATTGTTGGAAGTCTATATATAGTTGCCCGAAGTGTTTTGCCCTGCCCAATTAGATACATTTATGTATTATAGGACGTAAGTTGAAAGTTGTGCACAATATTACCTTGAAGAAAAACACCAAGGAAAAAAAGCTTCAACGCCCTAAGCCATGCTTTCTGTGTAGCATCTACTCTGTCTGAAACTCTCTGACATTAAAAAAAAGGGGAGTCTTATTGCTGAATGATTGACTTCCTCAATAATCATTATCTGAGTGTAGAAATTATTGAGTGCAGATGTTAGGCCAGTATATAATTACCCGGAATTTCATAGCGTGTAAAGATAATTATCCAATTTAAGAATAAAAAGTTACAGATCTCTTGGCAAAAAGATTTGTTTTCCTGGATAAATATACAATCACTACCTTATATCCAAGTGCAAGAGAAACCCCAGCAATGAAAAGGAAGAAAGGCATCACAAAGTCTGCCAAGTGTACACCATTCCATGGGAAATGAGCAATGATTGGAAAAATCGAGCCACCATAATCTATGAGCATCATAAGCTGAAAGCAAATGATACAATATATCATAAATTCCATGAGCTGAAAATATCAATATCAACTGAGTGGTCAGTTGTTATGCTTATGTTTTAAGGCTTGAGTTGAATTTTGGAGGCATTTAACCCAAAATCAATTGGCAATAGTTGCAAACTTGCAGAGGTTTCTAGATTATATCAATTAAGCTTGTGTGTCTTAGAAAAGAGATATAAGGCAAGTCTCTAACAATTCTCTGATTGGCCTCCCATGTAGGTGATAGAGTGATGAACAAAACCTAACAACAGATCCAGGATACAAACTTACATGCCAAGTAGTAAATCAAAATCTGCATTAAAATACAGGTAGTAAATTCACATTCAAAATTTAAAAACTTGTGTCTTTACCAAATATAAGAAATGAAAGCATCATGGGGAATAAATCTGGATTACTTTCATTCTCATTTTATTCATGCAATGCAAGAACCTCCCTGCTTGTAACTCTGCTTTCTCTTCTGATTTAGCTTCACTTCTTCACTAGAAGTTAAAAAAATGCAGATCTAAGATCTGAGAACTCTAAGCTCATCAATAATTAAAATATATAGAATTGATCAATTCTATTGTCAGAATCATCGCATTACAAGTTTATTAATCGTTAAAATACACGTTAATGTGTGATGCAATTCACATCTGTATGGAAATCTTACAAGTTGACTTGCTACTAGTACTGCACACAGAAAAATTGAAAAAATGAGAAGTTGCCTTGTTTTGAGAAGTTGACTTGAGTTTTAGATCTGACAAAAAAACTGAAAAAATCTTAAATCAATATCATCTAGACCAAACTATATGATTTGGTTTGAATTTCTCAATGTACAATTCAACCTTTAATCTTAAAATTGGTGAAATGTACGTCATGATTTGGTCCATGATTATATTTACGGTTTCAATGTATATATATATAAAGTTTATTATAATAGCAAAGTTTTATTATAAACTTAAAGCCAAATATCAGAAACTTAACAAATATACAAAACTGTTCTCAAGATCACAAGCTTGAAGTTATTTGAATAGAAATTAACAGAGATTAACTAAAAAGATCAATACCATGCTGATTCCCACCCATGGGCTTTGCAATGATCACCTTAACATGGCAATTCACTGTATCCCTAGAATTATGCTCGGATCAAAAACTGGCTGTGACCCACGGACAGCAGCCAAACCAGTTATAACACTACAACATCTCATGGTAAGAACCAAAGCATGCAGTCAATGAGAATGGGAAGGAACAAATATTGTGGCTGCTGCACAAATGGGATTTAAAAAAATTTTGAAGAGAGAGAGAGAGCGCAACAACCTACAATGCAAAAAATGGAAAACTGGACCATTAGCTTGGTGAGTTGTGACACCAATGACCAAAATGGATGTAGATAATAAGCTTATTTTTTTTAACATTAGCATTAAAAGGCCACGCACAAAACCTAAAAACAGCTCCCTTCTAAATTTAGAAAATAATACACACTGCTATACGTATTATTTTGTTTTAACATTGATTGCTTCCTTATTTTTTTTTTTTGATCAACAATCATGTGCTTTTTACAGCACTGAGAAGCGGGTTGAAGGCTTCCAACAAGGTTTAGTTCCCTCTGTTTACAATAAAACCGTCAATGACATTTTTCCCGTTAAAAACTAAATAAAGAAATAAAAATTAACCTGAAGGACAAAAAGATATGGAGAGGAAGACAAGATAGGCAAAGTTTGTAACATCAATTGACAGTTATTGGTGCAACGATTTATTATAACATGGAGTAACATGCATGTAAATGTCTAGCATTTGGAAAATTCAATTTCATTGTTTTCATTGGAATGAAATTGCTGTAGGAATGTCATCTAATTTTCTGTAGCCATTTTACAATTATAGACAAGTTTATATAATTAGCAAAGTTTTGGAGAACCAAATATTGAAATCGACAAACATTCTCTTCACATCAGGTGTAGGAACATGATGACACCTAACCTCCGGTGAAATTAAAGCTAAATAACATACAATCACCTACCCTTTCACAGTGCCAATAGGGAACCAAAGTTTCTTCACTTTCCTTTCCCCTTTTTTGGATAGTTAAATAGACTACCCAAAAAAGATAGCTTCCATCAAGTCAGCACAGAAAATAATTAAACCTGCAGCAATTCCCAACCAGCACCATCACCGAGATCCAGAAAATTGACAGCTTCTAACAAGCGGTCATCTGCTAAACAATACCTACACCATATAAAAAATAAAAAATAAAAAAAAGGGCAAATGAACTGATCAATGGCAAAGGAGTGCCATATTAAAAACATAAATGGGATAACACAATGGGACTGCAGGAAAAAAAAGGTCATGATTCCAGAGGTGTAATATTAGAAAATTGTTTTGTATTAGTATGGAAACATTTGGCGACGATTACCAATGTAAATATATCAGATGGTCTTACGTTTGAAGCTGCTAAATGTAAGCAATGTCAAAAAGTAGAAAAGATTTGGCAAATGGCCTGGCAGAAGTGCTAGTAGTATGTCTACAATCACTCATCAAGGTCAGCTAAGTATGGCTGCATAAATAGTAGACATCAATTAATAATCAGCCCTTACGCTAGCAGGTTATCAGAATGGATAGGCAAACAAAACAGGATCCTCGACCAGACCTAAAAATAATTGGAGCATAGTTAAATGCTGACAATGCAACCTGACTCCTTTTGCCAACATTTTTGGCATAGGAGAGCTTGGAAAGACCCAAAATCAGGTGGCTTCAAGCTCTACTATTATGGTTTTCAGAATAAAGCTACAAGCCATCTACAAGTAACAACTGCGAATTGTTTTTCACGACATAAACTTCAACAATCTAATAATATGATAAATAGTTTTTTAAACATTCAGGGGACCCTTATCTGGTGAGGATTCAAGCAAACATCAGCATATAAAGCCCAAATGCCTCTGGTGTGTAGTCTTCATTTGCGTAGGAACCTCAGATTACACAGCCTTCCCATGAGGGGCCTAGTCTATCATGGCCCAGGGGACCTTCTAGAAAAGCCAGGCAACACAACCAACAAGTCAGAGCTAAGCACAACTCAGTAGCTAAAGGGCATTCCACCAAATATACATCAATGACACAACCATCATCAGTATTTCAAGGGCATAGTCTGACAGGAAATAGCAAAAAGGTCAGAATAGACAACCCACAAGTCAGAGCAATGCATAATTCAGTAGCTATTCCAGCAAAGATACACCAATCCTCAATGAAGTTCAGGTCTTTAATGCAACTATAGCTCATCAGAATTAAGTTCACTGGATCCAAAAATTCTGTTCATAATGTTGTGTGCGCACGTCAAAAAAATCTATATATAGATATATGAATATAATTTTAATGTAAGCAGTGCTGAAATCTTAAAATTTAAGAGAGGGGTTCTTACTCTCTTGTAGCTTCAAGATCAAGTCGAAAAGTGCTTTCCAGAAGTCTCTGTAAGTTCATTGCATGAAAATTTAGGATGGATTGAAGAGCTAATTAAATTACAACTCAAGAAAAAAGGTGGAAATCATGAATGAACAGTAGAACAACTTCATACTGTTGTAGCTTACTTGCAATGAAAGGCTATCCATGATTCCTGCTTCACAAAATGGAATAAACGCCAAGTATGCAAAAAGAAGACCTGCTTCATATCTGCAAACAGGAAACAATGACATGCAAAATAATAGCTTATATATTCAAAATAACCACAAAAAATTCAGGAAATTCACATGTCATCTGCTATTCCAAAGGCTCTTTTCTCCATAGGAGTGAATGCACCAGCTGCAGATGCCCGTCTCCAAAGTCCTTCTGACAATGCTCCTGAACCTTCCTCTAGTTGTGAATACCTAGAAACATCTGATCCTATAAACCACCATTTGGAAGGTAATCATGAATCTCAGTTACACAAGTAATTCATTAAAATAATTCTCGATATTCTCCTTTTTCTTTTTCCTTCTCTCCTTGAACTTACCCATCATCCAGAGCAATAGAGCAATTAAGGTGTTACAGATTCTAATAAACCACCAGCCTGAACCCTAGTAAAAGTAGGTAATTAGTGACTGAGTAGCTGAACACCCAGTGATGGGATGACAGTTTTAGCTAGAGGTTTTGCCACACCAAAACTATGGGAGGATGCTGTTGCAAATAATTCGCTTCAGCATTCTTATGCACTCATTATTAAAAGAGTATAGACAGTGTTTTCATATGAAGTATTCTCCAAAGGAAACTAAGGAAGCACGTTAACATGCACAAAATCAGGGATGGGATATATGTGTGCATGAATCCAACAGAACCTACACCAAGGAACCCTCACAATATATTGGGGATAATTGAAGAACTCCAATCTTGACCAACATATTTTTAACACTGATAAAGGCATACTTTCTAAGAGAACTTATGGGTTGGATTTCCGCAGGAACTAAGAACATTTCTTATCAAATTGCTCTAAGAGTTTTTCTAGAAGAAACTAGATTAGCTAATGCCCACATCTAAGTAACATCTTGAATCTCTTTGTCTTACATGGTTAGTTTTGCGATGTTCATGTCTCTTTGTTATCCAAAGGTTTCATGCAAAATTGTTATGCTGCACTCATCAACAAGATTACGAGAAAATAAAAACATCTTCAAAGTCATTTCTGCTACTGCATGACCTTTCCAATTTTCAATAGAAGTCCAGGTCATATGATTTTCTTTTCAGCATTATATGTCTTGTATTAATCATCACAAATTGGTAATATATCTCCAATTTCTTTGTTAAAAAAAAAAAAAACTGCATATGCATATATAAGCAAAGATATTTTTTGGTCAATGTAAAACATACCCTAAATATGAGTAAAGATGAAACAAAACAAAACAAAATCTTAAATATATTAGAAAACAGCCTTAGATATTGATAATTGTAAGGTAAGAAGACATGCATTAAATTAAGATATGCATGTTTGGCAAGCTAACACCAGATGAACACCCCGTTTGGATCGTGAGGGGAGGTGAGAAAAGAAAAGAAATGATTATGCTTTCTCACTATTATGTTTGGATGAATAAAAGGAAAGAGAATACGGTTTCTCACCTATCTTGTTTGGATAGCGTAAGTAAGAGAAAGGAAAAGAAAGTGTTTTATTTCATTTTACCAAAATAACCTTCCGTATTAATAAGCCACATTTTTTCATGAGGGTAATTTTGGTATTTTAAACAAGTCTCATTAAACTCAATTCTTTTCTCACCAAATCTCACCACTTTTGGTGAGAAACAGAACACAGAACACAGGATTGGTGAGAGTCTATTTCTCAGTCTATTTCTCACCATCTCACACCATTTCTCACAATTTCTTTTCTTTTCTTCTCACCAAACCCCTCCATCCAAACAAATTGTGTTATTTTCCTACATGGTCATGACAACTAGCTCTTCTGCAGCGTACTGTAGCCTTTATAAATGTTATAATTTAAGCACACTTCTTTGTTTGGTTGTTATGAAGTACATTCAAAATAAATTACACCAAGGGCTATACCGTATATCAACAGAAAAAGCAAGATCCCGAAGCCGTGGAACTAGGTAAGCTGCATCTTTCTCATCCACAGTACTGCCATTAGTCAAAAGAACTTTGTATGATGTTCAATAGAGTGAAGAGAGCAATTGTGTAAGAGATAAATGAAGCCACAATGTGAATGAAATTACAAATGCCAAAGACAGCATACTTGAGTACAACAGAAGCAGGTCCAAGACTTTGGTGTAGTCTGTCATGGTCATGCATGTAGGCTAGGCCACATAAAGCACCATGAAGCAACTTAATAACAAAAAATCTTCTACGCTTTATAGTTAGCTCTTTTTCAAAAGGATTCCAGGAGTTTTTCCCTCCTAGTTTTGACATTTTTTCACTCTTAACTTTTGCATAGTCTGCGGCACTGTATTTCCCATCATTACGAAAAGCAAGCCACTGTACAGAACACATTTTATGTAACTTGTGTAAAAAATTTACCAAGAAACGTGTAACACGTGATATGAATGATACTTATATAACAGACCTGCTCCCCAGTTTTTGTCTCAAACCCACCAAGAAGTATTTGGAGATTCTGAGAGACAGTTTTCGAACTGCTCTGCAAAGGAAAAACATTATTATAAAAGGTTATTGGCAGAATCCATTCACTAGTATGCATGAAGAAATTATAATAACATAATGAAGTTTTCAAGTACTTTAAGATCGTTTATTGAAAGTATGATATCTTACTTGAAGGAATGCGTGAACATTTAGTTCATTTGCAGCCATCATATCAGCCTTAACACCACCAACTTGTTGTCTAGGATAAACCTTCATCATTAGCATGACATTAAGAACAAAATATGGTAATTTTAAATAACTCAGTTGAATAGAAGCTAGTGCAAAAGAAATTGTTGGAGTTCCTACTAATACATCCAAATGCACAATTCATGTAGTCAAGTAGTCTAAGAGTATACAGCAATGAAAACTTTCCATAAAAAGCAACCTGCCTGCACATTTTAAACTTTTATTAATAGAAATTTGAAGAACAAAATCCAATTTTCGACAGATGCTACACAAAAGAATAGAACCTAAATAGCTAGTTTTCCTCCTTTTTTCCGAAAAAGTAAAATAATAATAACAATGCTATAGCCTACAAGACATCTATAGTAATTGAAAGTAAAAACAAATGAAAAGGAAATACACAAGGACAAAATTTGTCATAGGGATGAACTAAGACAATGTTTAACTCAAGGAAATTGAAAAGGAAAAAAATACTAGATTATTGATTTCATTAGCAAAAGAGAGGCTTGAGTAATTGAGCGAGTCATCACTACACATGTCCCAAACTTACTGTAAATGTATGTTGTTGTTTGGCCGCACCATAGCTTTTCTTAACAACTCTCCCAGCAATAGTTCTCTTTCCAAGAAAACTTCCACTCCTTGTCATTTTATCAAACCTGTTTGGATATAAACCTGTACGGAATTAGCTCCTTCATTTACCGAGCAAATATGATTTACAAACTACGGTGGAAATCAAGAGATTCATATACAGAAGGAAAACAAGAGCTGAAACTAGTGAGTTACTTCTTGTAGAAAATGACAATATTATTTGAGAAACAAGACATTTAATAAAAGATCAGATAGTAAGCACGACCCAACATTTCCCACCTAAAATCCAAGCAAATGATTGAAAATCTAGTTTGCAAGCATGGGAAAAACAAACCCACATCTAAAGTTTTGAAAGTATGTACTAAAAATTTGCTATAGTTGTAAGGCAAGAGAATTACGTCAATTATCATCAAAAATCATGTCCGATATGGCCCACCATTCCAAAATGCATCAAGCAGGTCCGGATGCTAACCTAAATCCAGAATCATGAGCACAGCCACTGAAACTTCAAAATGCGGGTCTACTCCTTACATAGTTCATTTACTTTAGTACTATTTTCCCTTTAGAAATAAAGTTCAGACACATACCAAATGTAACTCCATCTGTCGTTTGCATGGTTCCTACAATGCAACCATTAGTAATCGTACACATACACATACTTCAGACATTAGACTCCCCCCGAACTTTCCCCATTATCAGTATGATGAATTGCAGCACCAAGTGTATCCCTAGAAAAATTTGATACATGGGAAAATTTGATTACAGCACCACATTTCCATTTCTCAAAAAGGGGAAGGGAAAAGAAAAATTAAAGGTAAAGAAAAAAAAATGAAATGAATTACATTACAAAATGGACACTAATTTACACAAAAATAGGACGTTTGGGAGTAATGGTATGACTTGAAACAAAAATGTTAGTGCATCGATCATATGTACTATGCTCTCTCTATTTCATAATCTGAGTTGGGCATATCAGAAATTTGCAAGGAGAAGAGTAGGCAACATCTCAAGGAGCCTTGTTACAGAGAATATAGAGGTTTATTCAGTCAACCTCATTTGCGCTCTTAGCCCACCTGTCTGTCCTCCAGAGTATAAGAGAGGCCTGTTAGGTAAAGCCTGAACTTTTTGCATTTTCTGGTTTGTGTTTCTATATTTTGTCAAACCCATTGATAATCAGTTTTGAGTCTTTTTCAATATAAAATAACCAAGATGATCCCTAAACCATAAAAAGGAAAACACCACAGAATGCAAACAAACTTCTATAGTTCTATTATACGAGCTGACAAACTTCAGTTTTGAGTAAAAATCTTTTTTAGAGCCCATATTTAACTTATACCACATGTAAACATGGGCTCAGAATCCTAGGCAAATCATGAAAATGTTTATAAACTGCTCCCAAAATTATCATTGGCGTCCAAGAGAATGCTATTGATCAAATTCTAACTATTACCATGAATGGGAATTATGAACTAAAATGGCATCACTTGCAACACAATTAAAAATGCCTTACTGACCAGGCTGAGAGCTGTTGTGCCCAGCAGCAGCAAATACAGCTTACCCTGCAATGGTTTCAAAATTCAAGTTACATTCTCTAATTGCAATTACACAGGATAAAACCACACACCAAAACTATGATTGAGGATTGTAGGTTCATAGATGGAAAAAGGTTGATGCAATAACATTATCAGAATTGTAATTCATGTAAGCTAATGGTATTTTTATCAGTTTAATAGCTCTGAAATACACATATTGACATTACAAACTTCTGTTTGAAAAAGAAAAGACTTCAGTTTAAGTGGACACAACCATTCAAAACCGTGCTAACAAATTAAAAATGGAAATTTTACTTCAAGTAGATGAACATTGGAAGCACGACTTAAGAGAACAAAAGCAAATTCTCCAATTTTTGCCAGAGACATTCCAACCTACAAATATCGAACAACTAAGGTCCCTCTGTCAACAGAGTTGTCAAAGATCAAGGTGCACAAAAGAGTAGTCAAGCAAGTAGATAGTAAATCCTTACAAGTAGTGAGGTCTTGTTATTGGATCGAAATCCTTTAACTACTGTTGCAACCACAAGAGTCTTTATGACAATCACCAATACAATGACTGCTAGTAAAATATCAATGTGATTCAAAAGGAAATGAACATGTATAAGCATCCAAATGCTGGCAAGGAAAAGTGTAGCAAAGAAGTTGCGAATGGGTTCAACCTGTTAAAAAAGAACAAACTCCATATTAAAATCAAACATTCTCTGTCATGGTGCTTTGATAAGTACAGGTCACATCACAGAAATATACTAAATGCAGTAAATCCACATAATACATAGAGTTGATAATATTTGAATCAGTAGCAGAATTTTGTGAAAGGAATAAAGGCTTCCACACACATCTCAATTTGAGAGAGAGAGAGAGAGAGAGAGAGAGATGGAGATGTCCAATTTGCTAGCAATGCTTGCTTTCCAAGATTTCTTCTACAAAGAACATCGCAGGTAGATATTCCAATTGAGTAGGGCATCTGGGGGAGAGCATTTGCAGTTCTTTTGACAAAAGAGAAGTTCCTTTGTTTAGGTTGAAAAGTTTCTTTTAAAGCTTTTTCTATTGTTGGGAGTTGGGAATGTCTAACCTTTCTCTTGATCAGTTTTTAGATTGCATAGGGATTTTTGATACGCAAGATGTAGGTATCTTGTGCCTTCTTTTTCTTTTTTCCTTTTCTTTACTTGTGTTTCCCTTAATGTCTTCTTTTATGAAATATTTTTACTTATAGAAAAAAGTAAAGGCAGATACAAGAAAATTGTAGAAAATGATCTTAAACTTGCATTATTATAAATGAGAGTCTCAACTCATTTGGCAAATACAATTCGTTGATAAGCTATATGCAGGCAATGACAACAAATCCGACTTTAAAAAAAAACTATTATGGATGTAGAGGATATATGATGGATAACTGAGCTTCAAGGTGTAAAAGCCTAAATTGAATGCTTGCTAAAACAAATAGCTCAATTTCAAAAGTCAACCATCATATTGGTAGCATCAGAAAGGAAGAATTGGTCTTCCATGACTATAAATTAGGCACACGAAGTTACATGGTCTTCCATGGATTATTTACATGGATTAAATACAGCATTAATTCTGAAAATTAATTTCAAAAATTAGGGAAAACATTAATTTTGAAAATTAGGGAAAACAAAGATAGAAAAATAGAGAAATTAAGTGAGAGAGAGAGAGAGAGAGAGGGAGAGAGAGAAAGAGGACCCATACCTGATGGAAGAGAACACGAAGCAGTAAAGGAGATACGACGTCTGTGGCGACACTGAAGGAGGAGAACAGCGACTTTGGCAGCGGCGTTGGAGAAGAACACACTGAAGGGGCGCCGGAGAAGAACACATTGAAGGGACTTGTGTTTTGAGAGGGAGAGGGAGAGGGAGAGATAGAGATTGAAAACTGATTCGTCAATAAACAAAACACTCAGCCCTTGTGTTTTGTTTTGAGAGGGAGAGACAGATAGAGATATACGAAAAAAAAAAAAATAAAAAAAAAAAAAGAAAGGAGGGAAAAATAATTTAGGAAAATTGTTCCCAAAAAAAAAAAAAGGGAGGGAAAAATAATAGACTATTTTTTTTCATTATTACTTAATATGTCAAAATTCTTCTTTCAAAATTAGTGACAAACAATTTTCTCACTAAAAGGCCTAAAAATATAAAAAATAGTAGTGACAAAAATACATTTCTCACCAAATGGTCTTAAAATATTTAAAAATCATTTTTTCAAAAAAAAAAAAAAAATAGATTATTGGTGACGCAAATATATTACTCATTAATAATTTTTTAATTGTTGAAAAAAAAATCTCTCACCAAAAGTTTCAAAATTTTGGCCATCAAAAAAAATTAGTGGGAAAAAAATTTAGGTGAGAAAACTTTTTTTTTTCTCACCTAAAAGTAAGTATTTATTGACGGAAATAAATTTCGTCACCTATTATTTTTATATTTTTCTTATACGTGACAAAATTTATAATTCCTCATGGATTATTCTTATTTAGTGGCGAAATTTGTTTTCTTTACTAATTTTCATCACCATACCAATACAGAGAATAAGAGAAAGAGACACTAGAAAAAGAGCAAAGAGAAATCACGTACCAAATCACCGAGTGAAGAAGATGTGGCGGTTACCGACAAGGCAACTAGTGGCGGCGACGATCGGCAAGGCTAATAGAGGCGACAATGGTGATCGGCGTGGTGGAGGAGCAAGAGGTAAGACAAATAAATACCCTATTTTGAGAGAGAGAGAGAGAGAGAGAGAGAGAGAGAGAGAGAGATGATAAACAGAAAAGGGGTAAAAAAAAATTAATACGCTATGTTTTTTTTAATTGCCCCTCAATATATCAAAAATTTCCCACTAAAATTGGTGACAATATTATTTCCTCACTAAAAGATATCAAAAATATTAAAATGTTTTGGCGACGAAAATATATTCCTCACAAATAATTTTATAATTAGTGACAAATTTTTTTCTCACCAAAAGTCCCAAAATTTTGGCGCCACCAAAAAAAAGTTGCGGGTAAATTTTTGGTGACGAAACTTAATTTTTCCTCACTTAAAATGATGTATTTATTGACGAAAATAAATTTTGTCACCTATCATTTTCATTTTTTTATTATATGTGACAAAATTTATAAATTCCTCACGAATTATTTTTATTTAGTGACGAATCTGATTTTCTTCACTAGTTTTCGTCACCATAGGTTACTTTTGTTGTAGTGCAATCCTCGTCCGTGTGGGCAAGACATAAATCATCGTCTTCCCACCACATGCCATCTGCAGTTGACAGGCACCTGTCCGGTTCTGGCATGACTGTTCCGATACTTGCAGTACCTCCTATTCCTATGCTCGCGGCATTCTCCATTTCTGTACTTGCGGCGGTCTCAACCCCCACATGGGCTTTTGCCTTCCTGATTCTCTCGGAATCTTCGAATCTTTCCCGTTCTGACTGTGTCAATGCAGTAGACTGTTCAATAATCCCTGTACTCAAAATGCTCCAATCCCGAGCGAAATTCTCGACACCGACGCTCTCCGGCGATGCACTATGTTCTTCAACCCTTCCGGCTGTCACTGATATTCTTGCCCCTGCCGGGCCTTGTTTCGACTGAAACTCTCCTACCACATCTGGCTGATCGTCTAACCATCCCGTGGCCTCTGTCGATTCCTCATAATCGAACCAGTTGACGGTTGAGTCTTCTGGATCTTGGTTACTGTAAAACTGGAACTTGGCAAGATCCTCTTCCACAGCTGTCAAATCATCCGTTCCCTGTCCTGGACCGTCCCCTTGAATTGCACACAGCTCTCCTCCTGCTGGAAATTCCACATCTGGTCTATTCTGGCCCATCGGTGAAATGTAGTCACTCGGACTATAAGCGTTCCCAACACCACTCCCAGATTCCGCAGACTCTGGCTCAACAAACCCCTTCTCCTTTGGAGTCTTCTCTCTTCTGTTCTCAATAGTCACCACCGTTGGCTTAGGTTGGGTTATGGAGATGTCCATCACGCACAAATCGGTGCAATCGGGAAGGAACACCTCCGGCTTAGGCAGGTAAGAAGGTGTGATATAGATACTAGGATCGTAGGACACGACCCCAGTATGGATGAAATTGATTCTTTTGGGTGGTGGAGCTTGGTTATGTGTGGGGAGAGGATTTGTAGTAACATTGGGTTTTTCAGGAGGTAAAATCACCCCGTTATCAATGAGATCTTGAATCTCGTGACGCAATCGAAAGCACAGGTCGGTGTCATGACCGTGCTGCTGGTGAAATGCACAATACTTGGCGGGGTTGTGGGTAGCGGGGAGTCTTTCTGGTAAGGGTCGCGGCTCTAGGGGCTTCAGATGTCCCTTTCTGGTTAAGACCCACAAAGCTTTGGACAGGGGCTTATAAAGTGGAGCGAAGGTTCTGGTGTTTTTGGGTGGGTATTTGACTGTTTGTGGGTTGCTTCCGGACGCACCGGAGAATGGTGTGGCTGCCGTAGTTCTTGGGGGAGGGTTGGTGGTGACCACACTCACTTCGGAGGTCCTGACAGTTGTAGTGCCACTCAGGCCCGCATTAGTGTTACGGTTGAAAGTTCTGCGGGGTTGCTCCCGGTCATTGTCAATTAAGCCTTGCTTTAGTGCATCCTTAATCTGCACCCCCATTTCATGTAGATCAGAAAAGGTGTGGAAGGGGAGTACAATCATCTTTTGCATTAACTTTGGCTGAAGATTGCGCACAATCATCCAAATCTGGTCTTTTTCTGTGGGCCTCAAGGTCATCATCGAAGCCTTAGCCCGCCATCTGGTTACGAATTCCGAGAAGCTCTCTTTGGGTTCTTGTCTCGTTGTCTCGAGATCCGGGGTCGTAATCTCGATTTGTGTGTTGTATGAGTACTGCAAGATGAAGGCCTCAGCCATCTCGTCCCAACTCCTCTTGACGTCATCCTCCAATTTGGCATACCATATGGCCGCTACACCCGACAGGGTCCGGCCAAATAGAGACAGCTTCTGCAGTCTAGTGAGGCCCATTGGCCTTAGGATGTCTGAAAACAATCTTAGGTGCACCATGGGGTCTCCAGACCCATCAAATCGATCAATGTACCGGCATCTTGAATCTGTTAGGCAGCGTCACGGCTGCGTCGGTGTATCCGTCTCCAATGTCTGGAATGGACTTCACACCTTGAGATTTTTTGAACAGCTTTTCAAGCTTGCTCATTTTTAATGCCACGGGCTCCACCTCGGGCTCGAATGGAGAATCTGATTGGTTGATAGGAGTGGGTGCCTTGGATAGTTGAGGCGGGATTGGGGGCGGGGCTGGCCCCGTTGGAAGGTCGGAATCCCCTTGGACATTCTGGGCATTCGGTGTTTCTTCGGGTATCGGAACCCTTGGTGGGGGAGGAACTTGTTGCGAAGCAGCTGCTCCGTTTTGCTGTTGTAACCTCACGATTAACTCTGCTTGTTCGCTCACAACCGTGGCCTGCTGTTTGGCGAACTCTGCCTACCGAACGGCATCCTGCTGCATCATTTTCATGCTCTCTTGGAGTTGGCGCACCATCTCCTCTAAGCTAGCCATACTATTCTGCTCTGGTTGAATTACTGGTATATGTTCCTTCCCTGTAGGTGAAACAGGACCCTGATCCCTACTGAACTCAGGTGGGGTAGATAAGGCCCTCTGAACTGACTGTTGAACTAATGCCCTCTGCCTAGCTGTCCTTCGTCTAGTAACCGGGGGTAGGGAGTGGTACACTGGTTGTCCGTGTACCAGATCCTCAGATCGATGGAGCCGACGACCTCCAATCCAGAGTGCTTGGGGAATATCTACCGGGTTAGAAGCAATGGTGCTAAACTACCTAGCAAAAAGATAAATAAAGTAGTAAATAAACAAACAATTGGACGGTATAACGACATAAAATAAACACATACAACGCGCAGTTGGGTATTTCATAATACACAGTTGGTAAGCCGAACATACTGTTCGTCGATACTGATCACTGTTCCCCAGAATCACTATTCCCAAAACTGAACCTGATACCCGCAGATAACTGATCCTCATAAACTGATACTGATGCCCTCAGGTCTAATACTCAATCTTGCAAACTGACATGTACGTTCCTGTAGAGATACACTTTAAAAGCACATAGCAGGTAAGTGAGAACCAAAACACCCCTATGTTGGGGTAGGGTTTCCCTGTCCTATTTTGTCAGGAGCTAGGGTTTCACTATGCACGCAGTAGTTTTCAAACAACGTAACATCGGGTAAGCAACCTGTCTTATCTTGGAATGGTCACTATGGATTTCGATATGCACTAGGTCGAATGGTCAAAAAGGGTGCCCCGGTAAAACTGGGGTTTGTGTTCCCACGCTGTCAGAGCCCATAACCGGTCAGCCTTATGGTCATGCCTTGACAAGACAAGCCTCCGGCAGACCGTTCAGGAATGGCAGATGGCAAACATGGTGTCCTAGGCGCACCAATGCACAAGCAATGCAAAGAGACACATAAATGAAATCAAAACAGAATATCACGAGTTCGAGTCAAGCTCTCTAAAGTCCCCAGCGGAGTCGCCAGAAACTGTAGCACGTCCGCGAGGAACCTCGCTACAGTTCGGACTCAATTTGTGTCACGGTTCTTCATCTTGAACCAAAGAGTCCAAATCTGGCAAATCGTTTTGAGAAAACAGATTTTAGGAAAGAAGTGTCAAACATGGACTGCTTTGCCAGATACAGAGTCGCCACCTAAATATTTTTTATGGGGGATTTAGGAAACCCTGACTCGGTGCCGAAGGCCACATGTCCGTCATCACCAGAGTTGCCTCGGCTCGGGAGCTAGGGTACAATTGGGGAAGGTCAGCTATGAGCACCCCCTCTCGCCCGATCCGAAGATCGGCCTCTACTAACCATGATATCTAGTTTTGAAAACTTTATGTGTTCTTATTCCATTTATTAGCCTAAAATTACTATGTTTTGCGTACAGCAAACAAGTATAGACTAGATTGCCTAATTTGGAAATAAGCATTACATATCCGTTTGTCTTGAAATAAAAACATTTTGGAATTTGCTACTCGTAAGTAGGCTAAAATATGGATTTCAACGAGTTTTTCCAACTCAGACAATCCAACCTTCACCCACAGGCATCCAAACAGTTTATCACCTAAGCATCTAGCCACATGGTAAGCATGCTGTCATGTTAACATTCACACGCATGCGATATGCTAAAGCGTAAATACTTACATCGTACTCCGTGCCAAAACAATAAACTAGTTAGCAAACATGCGTGGTCCTAGTTCATGTCAAATTGCCTAATGCAACACATACAGGATGCAATCAAAGTAGGCTCGGCTAACCTAAGCATGGCATGTGAAATGCAATCAATTGATGCACGTATTCAATTTGGAATTGAAGTACAAATGCAGTTAGCGTGATGTACCAAGCCTGATGCATGCAATACGAATGCATGAATGCACGCATTCATAGCATAAGGTATGCTAATTTTAAAAATGCCCTAGTCTACCATCATAAGCAGGTAAATAAAAGGGAAGAAAGACGTGAGGTTGGAAGACATACACACACTCACGCACACTTATTACATAATTGCCCTCAATCGGAGGGACCAAATAAATATTACAGTCCGAATAATAAACAAATAAATTATTACAGAATTTCTAATTTACTTAACAGAATGAATGCAAAAGGAAGAAAGGTGGCCACAGCCCCCCCCCCTCGGGATGCCCGAGTGATGCATGCTCGAACCCGTCTCGTCCGGAAAGTCCGTACCATACCAAGGCTGTCTCTGTTTACACTGCCCTACTTCTCTGAAAAATGCCAAAGTGCTGGGACAAGTTTGTTGCATACTGAAGAGTACCACTGGCTGGGGGAAATTCCCACCGGCAGTGCATAATTTCCATCGGCTGCTTCTGGATTTATCGGCCATTCACCAATGGCCGGTCGGCACTGAATTCTGCCGGTCGGCAGAAACTTCCTGCAGGAGACAGTTTTGACAGCAACAGAGGACAGACAGCATATGGCATGGGATTTCAGGCACATGTGAGCATGGTCATGTTTCCCATCATG